>CAUYLG010040408.1:0-137595 GCA_963573385.1 Cacajao melanocephalus
AAAATGAAACCAAACCTACACATACATATACCAGCCCTGTCTCCTACTCAAATCCCTGCATTATTACATAGAACACAATTAGGCAGGCCTATCAGGATAAATAAAGCATTGTCAATGATGCTCTCATTAAAAACAACAGCAAAAACAGCATGCTCGCCTATGAAATGTGATTAATTCTTTCAGACATGGCTCATGGTGACTGGGGCACAACACCAGGACAGTAGCTCTACTCTGCACTGAGCCTAGCTGAGAGCCTGCCTACATCCCAAAGTGGTTCACACTCTCATTTCAACCTCAGAGGCAGACAAGAGGACGGCAAAGAACTCATGTGTCTCCCATGCTCTCTGAAAAGGATTCCCATTTCTCCTGGGGACAAAAATAACAATAAAAGTAGCTTTTCATTTGTAGAACACACCACTCTTTCAAACTATCCAGCTAAAACTGTCCCTGCTTTAAGTGATTTTGCACTTAAACCAGGGACAGTTTTAGCTGGGTATTTTGAAAAATTGTCTCTAAGTGTTATAGCTGATGGTTAGAATGAGTGATCTGTGTCCACTCGAGTTGAGCATTCTTTTAAAAATAAAAGATTTTGGTTATATTTTAATTCTTTAGAACTGATTCACATTCTAGTCAATCAACTGTGAATTTTCTGTGTTGATTTCTAGCAGAGGTAATAGAGTTAATACAAAATCATAGGTGCATTAAAGTCCAGATTGACAAGTATACTCAACGATCCAGGTACTGAGCTGAAAAAGGGATCGTTTCCCATGGGTCTTAAGGCCCACATCTATCCCTGTGCAAAAATGGAGAAACAGAGACAGAAAGTGACTCGCCAAAGGCTTGAAAGTGAGTGGCTGACTGACTAGGGGAGGGCTGGAAATCAAATCCAAATCTCCTGGTCATTAACTGAGATCGTATCTGTAAAGCATCTAACAGATTCAGGCATTCACATGGGCTCAATTAATGGTAGTTCCTGTTATTAATAATCAAGGAAAATGGTAGCACAGTCGTACGTATTCAAAATTGCTGGTTGGTAGTAGAAAGTTCGAAAGCTACTAGCATAGGAATGGAAAGCTGAACCGTACTAGGCAGTTGAAGGTGGAAAGAAGCCAGAGGAATGGGAAATCAGTAACGAAATCTAAGACCTTGATACACAGAATCTGGTGATGAGCTAACACCTGTGGAATGAATGAATGAGAATCTAGTCTATATTTGTCATTTACAACATGACTCTAAACTGGGAGTGGGGAAGTGACATGAAATGTTAGACTGTGCTCCTAACCAACTCTTAGAGGATCCCTCTGGCCTCAGTTTCTCATCTCCAATGAATGAAACCAGATGACATCTATGTGCCTTCTAGATCTCAAACTCTGTATTTCTTTGATTCATCCAATGGATGCGACAAGTGTCAGCAATTGATCTGAACACATGGATGCATGTATGTATGATGGAAACACGCTCATGTCACAAGTGAGTCAGGCAAATGCTCCTTGAACACTGGCCCCACGTTGACTAAGAGACGGAATGCCAGGAATCAACCACCATCACTTTTTTTGTAATTGCCCTTCGCCTCTAGTGATGCAGTCACTACTCTGCTTAATTAAAACCAGGCCTGTGTGCATGGTTTTAATTAAGCAGAGTAGTGACTGCATCATTCTGGCCACTGAAGCTTTGATCTCCCCATGTGGCAAGTTTCCGCACTGCTGACCATGCTCCGAGAGCCTGAAACACAAATCAGCAAGAGCCTTTGACAGTTCAGCCTTGACAAGGCTTCCCGTGGCCCCTTCCCAGGTATGCACAACAGTGAGGACCCACGAGGTGCAGAGACCAGGGAGAGGGCAATGGAAAAAGGCAACAAAGGCTCATGGTACCAAGCACCAATACCAGTGCCAGGGAAGGCTTCTTCACTTAGGCTATCTCTTCCATAAGAGCTTCCCGGTAAGGTCATGCTAGTTGCTACATAGTGTAATGATATCATGACACAGAGAAAAATGATTTGTTGTGGGGAGGTCAGTAAAATTAAGTTCAAATTCAGGTTAGCTGAGTGAACCCTTCCATGAGGGAAAAGCTTTCAGAATCAGGTCCCCAGGATCTAAACCTTGTAGCAGTTGGCAAATTAAAAAAAAAAAAAAAAAAGTTGTAAAATGTTTAATAGGAAAAATTTCTCTCTGCGTACTACGTTTCTTCCTCACATATTCAGGACTTACTGAAGGAACCCTCAGGTTTAAAATAAAAGGAGACAGCCCAGACCGAAATGAACAGGATGAGAATGTTATGAGCAAACTCAGCCCAGCGAACTGTCAGAACAGGGTATAAAACAATCAGCAAGGGGTTGGAATCACAGCCGAGTTCTGCCTCAGCAGCTGACTACAGGGTCTAGTTTGCCGACCGCCAGAAGTAACAGCCTATTCTATGTGGCTACAATACTCCACTCAATTTGATTAAATACAAAGGCCACTGCACATGGGAGTGGCAGTGTGAAGCCGTGGTCCTGCAACAGAGCACTGTGAAAACCCATCTGTGGTTTGTGGAATAGACTCAGGAGTTGACAGCTCTCATTCCTCCTGTGATAGAAACCTTAGATTAGAAACATAACAGAGAACAGGACAGTGAGAATTTTAAGGAGGGAGTGAGTCAGGAAGGATAGGGACATAAAATGGTACAGGACACACAGAGAGGAAGAGACACATAGGCTCCACTTGAGAGGGATTTAGAAGTTAGAGACCTTGAGCAACTTGGGAAGAAGAGCTGTCACAATGATCTTACCAACTTCACAAGACAAAAATTTCTATAAAAGAGACATCCAAGAGCACAGCTCTGCTATTCCCTGATCCAAAAACTCCTGACTTTCCCACCATCTATGAAGTAGGAACACTCCTTAGCATGGTGGTCCTCAACGTACTCCATGATATAAGCTCAACGTGACTTCCTACCCTCGCTCCTTTAAAGCCCTCTTGTTCCCCACTCATTGCTAGGATACTAGCTCTGCCTCTCTTGATTTCTGGATACTGTTTTCACGACCTATAGCTTTTCCTCATCTTCATGTACAGGACTCCTGACCTCAGATGATCCGCCCTCCTTGGCCTGTCAAAGTGCTGGGAGGCATGAGCCACTGCGCCTGGCCCAGACTATAAATTTAAATTCTGCCTCATCCTTTTTCTGGCTATGTGTCCTTCAGCAGGTTACCAAACTTCTATGGATTAGTTTCTGGTATATGAAATGGGAGAAACAACCATACCTATATATCATAGGGTTATTGTGAGAATTAAATGAGATAATTTATGACAAGGACTTAAATCAGTGTCTATTACATAATAGAGTACATAATAAAGGTACATAATAGATATACAATAAAGTCAATAAATATCTGCTTTAAAATTTTTTTAATATTCAGATTTGGGGTTGTTCTCATGTACTTTCACCCTTGGTAAGCCAAACAAGGCATAAAGTTGAGGCAGGTTAGCAGAATCAAAGCACAAGAGAGAATCCCACAAAACAGGCAAGCTGTCTTGTAGCTGTGTCAGCAGACCACCTCTGCAACACACACACACACACACACACACACACACTCAGACACACACACTCTAAGTACAAAAGATCACAACACTCTTCAGCTTCCCTGAGGAAAAGAAAGAAGAACTTCTACTTTGTATGACAGAGCAGAGAGGATAAAATGTTCTACATAAAAGTGGTAAAATAAATCACTTCCAATAACAGCCTTTTAATCCAGTGATCCCCAAGAGTAAAAAAGGAAATGAACAATGTCAAGTATTCCAATCACAGCCATTAACAAGCAGCTTTTAATAGAAACTGAATAAACCACTGTCTCTTGTCCCATAAATTCAGAGGGATTAGGTTTTCTGCCACCTTGAGGACTCCTAGTCATGACCTTTCAAACTTAGAATGGCAAGATCTTTGCACCTTACAAACCCAGGTTTGCACAATTTACTGGGGTTAATCCCACTTTCCAGGGTACCCATTTCTCTCTCAAATTGTCACCAACTTGAACTTAGGGGCCTAGACTTCTAATAAGCTCCACTGTCTGGAGTTACAAAGGACACCTCTGTGCTACAAGAGCATAAACTTTATGTGAATTAACTGTGAACGCTCATTAAATGAAGTTTGAGAATACATAAATGTAGGAAGAAGAAACCAAAACAACCCAATGCTAATTCCCAGAGACAACCATTGTTAACATTTTGGTGTATTACCACATAGGTGGTTTCTGTTTGAACTTAACATAATTTTTCTTAAAATTCCTTTTTAGAACATCACTTTTAATTATAGGTAATGCTCCATTATGTGGCCACACAATTACTATAATCCTGTGCCAGTTATCAATTTATCGTCTCTCAGCTCCAAGTCTCTCCTGCTTTCCCCTGCTTTCTGACACTGGAGATGAACCCTCTGAACTGCATTATCCAAAATAGCAGTCACCAATCATATATAGCTATTGAGCACTTGAAATGTGGCCGGTATGACTTGAGATGTGCTCTAAGAATAAAATGCACACCAGACTTTGAAGTACAAATGTACACTTTGTACTAACTGCACATTTGTGCAAAAATGTAAAATATCTCAATAATTGTATGCTGATTACATACTGAATATTTTAAATATATTGGGTTAAATAAAATATTAAAATTAAGGCAACAAAAACATAAATAGACTGTATCAAAATGTAAAACGTCTGTGCAAAGGATACAACAGAGTGAAAAGATGTCACATGGAACAGAAGAAAATGTTTCCAACTCTTGTATCTGATAAAGGGTTATATCCAGACTACATAAGAACTACAGCTCAACAGCAAGAAAAAATAAGCCAATTAAAATATGTGCAAAAGACTTCAGTAGACATTTCTCCAAAGAAAATATTTTATGGCCAGGAGGCATATGAAAAGATGCTCAACATCACTAATCATTAGGGAAATACAAATCAAAACCATAATGAGATGCCACTTTACATCCATTAGGACTGTCACTATTAAAACACAAAAAAGACCAAGTGTTGGCAAGGATGTGGAGAGTTGGGACCCATGTGCACTGTTGGTGGAAAAGTAAAATGGTGCATCTGCTATTGAAAATAGTTTGATGGTTTCTCAAAAAATTGAAAACAGAATTACAATACGATCCAGCAATTCTACTTCTGGGTATATATCCAGAATAACTGAAAGCAGGGTCTTAAAGAGATACTTGTACACCTATGTCCATAGCAGCATTGTGCACAATAGCCAAAAGGTAGAAGCAACCCAGCCAATCCATTGCCATAAGAATGTAAACACAAAATATGCTACATGCATACAATGAAATATTAGCCTTTGAAAGGAGGAAATTCTGACACCTTCTATGACAAAGATGAACCTTGAGGACATTATGCTAAGTGAAGGAAGTCCATTACAAAAAAACAAATACTCTACGATTCCACTTATATGAGATACCCACAGTAATCAAATTCATTGAAGTAATGAGAATGGTGGTTATCTGGTGTTACAGGGAAAGAAGAATGCGAAGTTGTTATTTAATGGGTGTAGAGTTTCGGATCTGCAAGATGAAAAAGTTCTGAAGTTTGGTTTGCACAACTACTGAACTGTACATTGAAAAATGGTAAGGCTGGTAAATTTTATATCTTACCAAAATTTAAAAATGAGTATCACCCGGTTCTTTTTATCTTTTTAATGTGACTAGCAGAAATTCTGAAATTACATATCTGGCTTGCATTATATTTCTATTGGACTGAGCTCCTCTGAACATTTCTCCATTGCCAGCTGGCACAACATTGGGTCCTGTCAGTAGAGGGTGCTGAAAGGAAGAGCTTCTCTTCCTGGTTCTAGTGCTTTTGTTCTTACTTCTATGGCACAGCAGGCAACTTCCTGGCCAATGGAACATGGGAGACCCAGCAGCATACACCCCTCCATCCGGTTTTGCTGGCACCCCAGTGGACAGCTTCCTGCTTACCGGCCCTGTCCTCTGGTACTTCAGTGACTACTCTATCATCCAGTCAGCCTCAGCCACTAAGTCTGCAAGGAGGTCTGAGTCTCAGCTTTGGGGGACCTCTTCCTAGTTTATCCTTCCCTGGACACTCTCTCTCAGCCCTAGGGACACAGGGTGCTACTCTTGTATTCTTTAAAGTTCTTTTTACCCATCTTAAGAGTTGATTCTCATTTACTAGTTAATAATTCTTCATACAAAATTTTCCATTCAAATTACAGATATGATTTCTGTCTCCTGACTGGATTCTATTGGATACCATTAATAATGAAAAAAAGTTGCTGAAGAAGTGTCACGAGCCTTTGAGCAGTCGAGACACATCTTCCATTTCCCACTATTCTTCTCAGGTTCTATATCCCCTCCTCCCCTATTTTTAATTCCCTAAAGGCAGAAATGTGCATTTTTCATTGTATTACTACCACCCTGGGATTATCATTGAGGGAGTACATTAAGAACTGAAATCAGTAAATCAATCAACAGCTATGTCTTCTACTATTCATTCAATGAACACTTATGTGCTAAGCTCCTATCATGTAAGGGCAATACGCTGGGTGTGGGACAGAGGGTAGTTGAGAATATGAAAAAGAAACATCACACAGAGAAAAGAAACAGAAACAGGTGAAACAGAAACTCAGGCTTCAAGCACCTAATAACCTAGCAAATAAAAATAAAGGATGATACAAATCACTACAATGTAGTATTTTAAAATATAAAATAAGCAAATAGTTAATTAAAAATAAAAGAGGTGAATATACCATTCTGGGTACCCTAATTGGCCATAGGAAAACATGTAAAGAAAACAAAAAGAAGTTTTTGCAACATTCTCTCCTCCTTAGGGATTTTCCTCACTCCAGGGTTTCTTCTCTCCTCTCTAGACATCTAATCAGTATCTTATTAACCAAGAGTTGTGTTCTCAGCAAGCAATCCTAGATGTTGTATCTGCATGCTGCACAAGCCTGGTTCCTATTCTCATGACTGCCAGAATCTGCTTCCTTCTTGAGCCACAGACAAGCAGCATATTACTAGGACAACCCTAAACAACCAGGCAGCTCTATTTCACCTGTTAGGATCATGGCCCCAGACTCCAACTTCATCCTAACTTCTATACTGAACACAGGATTAAGATATTACCTGTTCCCAGGGGAAATTTTAGTTCCAGAATTTCCATTTAGTTTCTTTTAATAGACTCTACTTCTCTGGCAAATTTCTCCATCTTACCTATTTCTTTCAATGTATGAATCACAGTTATTTAAAAGCTTATGTCTAATATAACTGCAAGTTAAGTAGGTCCTGTGCAATTCTAATTCTTCTGTGTATTTTTTCTCTTGTTTTATAGTCATTTGGTTTTACCATCTTAAGCATTTGGTAATCTTTTATTGACTGTCAGACATTGTATTTGAAAAACGATAGTGTTATTAATTTGAGGGTCTGAATGATATTATCTTCCTCCAGAGAGTATTTATGTTTGCTTTTGGCAGGTAGGCGAGGTAGAGAAAGGAAACTTGATCCATCGAGTTAGAAGGTAAGTGTCAGCCTTGCCCTTACTCCCAAGAGAAACCTTCTGGGGGTCCACACTGAAAGCCTGGGGTGTTTACCACGCCCTCCTCCTTGGCAAGTCTTGAACTTCTGTTCTGTCTCCACAGTTCTGAGAGACTGTTGAAAGCTC
This sequence comes from Cacajao melanocephalus, assembly GCA_963573385.1. Taxonomy (NCBI): domain Eukaryota; kingdom Metazoa; phylum Chordata; class Mammalia; order Primates; family Pitheciidae; genus Cacajao; species Cacajao melanocephalus. Next base: position 7,654 of record CAUYLG010040408.1, read on the forward strand.
TAGCACCTAATTTAGCCTCTTTGCTGCCACTTACAAACTGGCAAATACCTGGAGGGAGAAAGTGGCATCTGACGGAGCACTGCTCTGCATATCCCTCCTCTCCACCATTCTGGCCTTTCTAGGCATCATTGCCTCAGTATTCTCAAAGAAGAGTTTATGTTATTTCTATTTACACACACAGTAAACATATATATGCTTTTCTGGTATTCACAGTGGAAGGATTAGTATAAGACAAACTAGTCTGACAAAATCAGAAGAAACCAAAGAAAAAAATTACTGATGGTATATCAGAGCTTCTTAATCTAACCTCTACATAAGAGGTCATAAATATATCGATATATCTTTTTCTCCTTCAAACTTTCTAGTCCTTTATCTCTACGTGCTTCCTCATTTCTGCTCTTTAATTCATGATCTCTTTGGCTATGTCTAGTCCACTGTTGACTTCATTACTCGCTCCCTGCCTCAGTCCTATCTTTTTCATTTCAGAGATTTCCAATTGGATCTCTTTCACATTGGCCTATTAATTAACAACCTTCTATTTTCATTTGAGAAATGCTCCTGACTTTCTCTGATATTTTAAATATACACACTTTTCAAACTTTTCAGACTGTTCCCTGGTTTCTCTTTTTTAGGGTTTGGATTATCTTGTTTGACGGGTCTTCACCTGTCTCTCATGGTGGTAATTTTCCATGAGTGCAGAAATTTGTTTGCAAACTCATCTTGCATACAAGACTTTTTCTCCTCCTTATTTGCCCCCTGCTAGCAGCTAAAATCAAGATTGAGCCTTGACCGATAGGATATACAACTCTAAACAAGGTTCCAAAGTAGGCTTTTAGGATTTTCTCCAGAATGGACAACAAAACATAAGACACCTGTGTGTTGCACAGTTGTGGGTCCTATTCTCACACCTACCTCTGCTTCCTTCCTGGGCCACGGTAGAGCTACCCACCACAAAATACAACCATGAATGATCAGGTTCCAGTCAACTTTCAAGGAGCATGGTCCCAACCCCAGTCCACGCAAGAGGATGGTTCTGATCTCCTGTCACACGCTAAGTGCACTGAAGGGAGATCCTAAAGTCTGAGACATCCATCCCCATTCTTGGTTCCCAAAATTTCCCTCTTGTTTTTGAATTCAGTTAAGATATTTTAAAAATTGCTCCTATGTGTTTGGAACAGAGGAAATAATTCTGAATGTGCTTACTGTACTTTATTCACAACAAGTCCACCAGAAAATGTTAATATGGCCCTCTTAAATACTAAAAATGCTCATACATGTGAAAAATTTATAATTATGTTTTTATATAGAGAAATAGATTAAACAACATCAATGCATGGAGTGGGGAGACTGGAAGAATCTACTCATGAATGAGATAACTCTGTAATGTTGGAATTAAGGGTGATAATTGTTTTAGCCTAAATATTTTAAACACATTTTCTATAATTATGTATTAATCATTATTCAGGATACTTTCTTTTCTTAAAGCTCACAACCAAAAGGAGAATGAATGGTGCAATTTCAGGTAGTATGATGGCCTGTATATTCTTCCCTGTCCCCCTTAGACAAACTGGCTCTCTGGGAATTAAAAAAAAAAAAAAAGCCACTAGTATACTGAAGAAAGAAGAGTTAAGAACAGAGTCCCAGGACTGTCATCAAAGAGCCATTAAAGAGGGAGGAATTTCAGAGCTCCCTGAAGGCAAAGCTAGCTTAGAAAGACACAAAGTGATAATGGGGATATTTACCACATGTTCTCTAACTAGCAGCAGAGCTTAGGAAGAAATATAGCCTAAGGATGGAAAGAGAGCTGAATTGGCCTTCCTACAGGCGCAAGTAAATTTCAGAATAAGTTAGTAATGGTTTCAATAGAACATCCATAGAAAAGCCTTCCTGATGCCCCCAAACTAAATCAGGTTTCTTTGTTAGGGTCCCATTAGAACTCTTACTAACCCTTCACTGCATTTACCACAATTTGCAAATTCACAATTATTGTTGTAATGTTAGTTTTAGTATTTATGGCTGCCCACAATGCCAGCCCAAGGACTGTGTTATTTTGCTCAAGGCTAAATCCCCAGGGCCTAGCACCATAACAGGCACTCAATAAACACTGCTTGAATGTTGAATACAAGCATTTTTTTTTTCAGATGGAATCTTGCTCTGTCGCCCAGCTAGAGTGCAGTGGTGGGATTCTGGCTCACTGCAACCTCCGCCACCCAGATTCAAGGGATTCCCCTGCCTCAGCCTCCCAAGTAGCTGGGACTACAGGCGCACATCGCCATGACCGGCTAATTTTTTGTATTTTCGTAGAGACAGAGTTTCACCATGTTGGCCAGGATGGTCTCGATCTCCTGACCTTGTGATCTGCCCACCTCAGCCTCCCAAAGTGCTAGGATTACAGGCGTGAGCCACTGCACCCAGCCCAAACAAAATATTTTTATCTTTCTTTCGTTTTTCCACTTCCTCTATAATATTCCTTGTTTCTAAACACAAAATGAATTTGTTAAAGTAATTTCATTCTATGAAAAAGAAACAATTTGAGCTATTAGTATTCTGCAACTAAAGTAGAGGTGACTATCGGGCCTATTCTATCCTAATGACACCATCAGTCATCTAAGGATTGTGCCAGTGGTGAAGGCAGAGAACACGGGAGGACTTCACAAGCCTCTCTGAGACTTGGTCCCAGAACTTTCCACCCATTTAAGTGCACAAAAACAGCAGAGGTTAGCAAACTGACAGCCTTACCTGTATGTAGTTGCATCTGTGACAGGGAGAAACTTTAAGAAAACGAATCGTGGGACAACACTGACTGTTTATGAGGCACTTGCAGGCACTTTAATCGTCTTTGGAAGAGGGAAAGCATAACTTAATTCATAATATTCAAAAAGCACTCCCACAAACACTGATTCATTTTATCCTTCTCTACACAACCTACCAGAAGAGGGAGGCACTGTGGATACTATTGTACCCATCTTATAGGCCGGAAACTGAGGCTCAGGAAGGTGAATGATGCTCTTAGAGACACAGCGGGGCTGAGGCACATCCTGTGGTGGAGGGTACGCTGGTCTAAAGAGTAGGGAGCATTGAAAGGAGTGTGGGAAGAGGCAATGCAGACAGAAGGCACACTGTCCCACAACTAGCTATGGTTTGTGTCGTGACAATGGTCCAGGCCTTCAGGAAAGGTGAGAGCTGCCCAAAACTCGTGACTAAGTAACAGGAGCGTGATCTCATAACCCTACTCTAGGAGGGCTCTGCTCAGAGATGACTAAGGTTTGTGCTGACACATCACTGCAGGCTCACAATAGGCCCAAAATTAAATGGTTTCAATTCAAGGAGAAGTCTGTGGGGTGCTGAAAAGTGGCAAGTATCACCTTCAGGACTTCTGAGACTCAAGCATGTCACTGGGAAGAGAATAGTTTCCAAGAAGAAAGCTCATTAGAACCTCATTTTTACTGAGATGCTTCTTTTTGAATGCTCACTTCTTTGCTTAAGACTTCACTGAGCCCTGCTTTTACTGGCTGAGTTGCTCACTGACCCATGAGCCCCCAGCCCATCTCTGATAAGGCAGCAACCCTCAGGATGGGGGTCTCATCCTGGAAACAGCATCAATCTTAGCCAAAATCAACAGAGAAGATTCTGGTCAATTCTCCTGGGAATAAAGACAGGCAATATTTGTCCTCTCTAATTTCTCTCTCTCACCCTCCTGCCCAAAGTTACTCTGGATAAAATCAGGTTCAGAGGATGAATGCATAGCATTTCCTCTGTCTTCTTGTTCAGTACAATTTTTTACTTTTATTTCATGCTTAATTTGTTAAAGTAAAGCTTTCCATCAGAAGAGTTATCGCTCTTAGTGCCACAGTTACCTGCATCCAACCTGACACTTGTCTCTCTATGTGACCTTTCTCCAGACCCCCAGGGCTCCAGTTCTAAGGCTCTACACCTATAAAGCTCAACCACCTTGAACATCAAATAATGTCCCAAGTTTCCATTGCAAACTTTTGATCTCCTCTATCAACAAAGTTTACTGTTCTAATCAAAGTAATGAAGTAATGAATGTTCATTACCAAATGAAGAATTTATGAACATCAGAAGCAGGTAGAAACTGCCAGAATACATTTCAAGCCTAAAAAAAATCAGTGCCTTGAATAAAGAAGTAGGCAATAAATAAATGTTGAATGAATTAACACTCTCAAAAATTCAATTCTCACCTTTTCTGAGTGGATCCCTGACCTGCACAAAAGTTCTGCCCTTTTTTTCTGTCCTCAAAACTCTCCGAGATCTTGGAAAGAAAGTGTTGGGGCCAGGCACAGTGGCTCAGGCTTGTAATCCCAGCACTTTGGGAGGCTGAGGTGGGTGGATCACAAGGTCAGGAGTTCAAGACCAGCCTGGCCAAGATGGTGAAACCTCCTCTCTACTAAAAAAAAAAAAAAATTAGCTGGGGATGGTGTCAGGTGCCTATAATCCCAGCTACTTGGGAGGCTGAGGCAGAGAATTGCTTGAACCTGGGAGGCAGAGGTTGTGTCACTAAACTCCAGCCTGAGTGACAGAGTGAGACTCCCTCTCAAAAAAAAAAAAAAGAAAAAAAGGAAGAAAGAAAAGTGTTAGGACTACAAAGTTTGTTAATTACAAGTTAATGACTCTACAGCCTTTAAACCTGTGAATGCAAAATGCCACCTAGTACAAATTAAAATCAATATTTACATAAACTTCCCAAAGGGAACTGGAGATTGCCCTTAGCAAAGTGACTCTGGTAGAAAATGTATTATCCATGGTCTATGGTGTTAGGCACATGTGAAAGGTGCCATTTTGATTCCAAAATAAATTATATAAGCATATATATATATAAATCATGTATAGTATTGAAATATTTATCTTGACTTTGTCATCTTAGGTTTCCTTCTGGCTTTTTCCTTCAAATAGACTATACTGCCATTATGGGTAGCAGATATTCTTAACTGCAAGTCACATGCTTTGAAATTTTAATCATTTCCTATACTCTACCTACAAAAACACAGCTATCAAAGCAGGTGAACTGAACAGAGAAAATATTTTATGTGATCATGATAAGCACAATTAAATTCTTTTCTCACAAATGTCTTAATCAGTTTAATTAACCCCTGATCTTAACCTCAGATTTCTTAAAGCTTTTCTACATCTTCACCTTGGAGCCCCAACCTCTTTCTGACATTCCTCCAAACATTAAGCTCAGCTTGACACTAGTAGCCTTTCTGCTGGCCTGTCCTTAATTATCCCACAGCTTCCCCACCCCACCCCCACACATTTTGGCAATATAGCATCTATTCTATAGCTGCTTTCAAATAATCTGAGGAATTTTCTTAGTTGTTTTCCTGTTCTCAACTGAATTTCTCTGCTTTTTCAACACAAGACCAAAAAAAAACCCCCCAAAAGTTTGGGGAGGTAGGGAGGTTCATAAACTGCACCTCTGAGTTAAGAGGAGAAAATTCTATAACTAGGTTTTCTCCATTCTAAAGAAGGTATTTTTTCACTTAACTCTTACATATAATAGAAATAATCTCAACTGTCTCGGATATAATTTCAGAACCGTTTTCTTAAAGATTACATGTACTTTACACTCAACATCCTGAATAAAATGTTACAAAGTCTTTGAACAAAAAGCTAAGGCTGCATTATGACCAATAAATGAGCTAAAGTGACAACAGATGTGTTTAGTCATGGCTCTCCAATGACAAAATGGTAAAAGAATAGTGTGATCTGTATGTAAATACTCATAACTATCACACCCATTCTCTTCCACTCTCTTGACACATGATCTTAACCTCACCCCACAAGGAATGCAAATATCCATGCTTAAAAGAGGATGTAATGTTTCTCTTTTCATTTTCCTTTCAGCAGTTTCATGCCTTTTCAGAATTATGCAAAAAAATGCTATTATGGCCAACATAAAACATGAGCCCCCAAAAGGTAAAATATAGTACAACTTCATAACCAACCAGCCGAAGCAAATGCAACCTGTGTGTGGGCATGTGCCTGTATGGGTTATGAACTAAGTTGAGTAGTAATCACAATTGAGGCAGATTTAGCATCAAATAATTTCCATTAAAAAGTATCAAAGTAAAAAAGCAAAACAAAAAACTCTGCTTGATAAAAGATGCACCAATATGCATCTTTTGTACACAAATGAAGATGACCTCAGAGATGTCAATACCACTTAATAGTCCTCATACTGCAAAGGATCCTGACAACCAGGGGCACCCAAGTCCATAATGAGCTCTTTAATTAACATCAGTCAAGTAAAAGGTCTCTGAAACATCTGCCTGTGCTCAAGGAAGAAATTTATGATACTAGCCATGATTAGACAACATATACTGCATTGTATACAACACTGCTGTGCTCCTTGTATACTGCCATGCTCAGTAACATGGCTTAAGTTGAACATTAACCATGTGCATTCAAGCTGTCACGTATCGCTGCAGGAGGTAAAGCTTGGTGCAACTTTTTGAAGAGTAATTTGATATTCCCTAACAAAATTGGCATGACCTCCATCCTACTATTCCACAGCTAGAAATAAGACCTGTAAAAATCGAGAGAGAGCAAGAAGAGAAATAGGAGTGACATGCATTGCAATATTGCAACATTTTTTATTCACTTCAACATTTTTATAATGGCAAATAATTTTTAAAATACAAATATTCAACGGGAGAATGATTAAATAAATTGTAATTTAATGTATGTAACAGAACATTACGAGGCCATTTAAAAAAAAATGGAGTCCAGGTGTCTGCATGTATTGACCTGAAAGAACATCTTTGATTTATCATTGAGTAAAAAGGAAGCAAGCTATAGAAATGTATATAGTTTGATCCCATTTTTGTTTTAAAAAGTAGCTGACATTTACTGAATGCTTTCATTCCAAATACTATGTTAAATATTGACAAAGGTTTTTACATTTAGTATTTACTAACAGTCCTATGAGTTACTTAATGTCCTCCATTTGAAAATTAGGGAAAGTGAAGCTTTGAGAAGTTTAATAATTCACCCTAAGTAAAAAAGCCAGTGAGCTGTGGAGCCAGGCTTAAACCCAGACACCATGGTCTTAACCCGTGTGTGTGTGTGTGTGTGTGTGTGTGTGTGTGTGCGCCTGTGTTTGTGTGTGTTGCATTAAAAAAAGAAATAGAACCCATGGATGTGTGTGATGCATTAAAAAAATAAATGAGCAATTACCCAAAGTGCTAATGGTGAAAAACCCCGTAAAAAGGGAGACTGACTATAACTTCTTCTCAACAATTTGGATTTTTTTTTCCCTCTGGCAAAAGATTCTAATTGTAATTTTAAAAGGGGAAAGACAGAAAGACAAGCAGAAAGAAAGAAAATCAGCAAGGCTTCAATGTGAACTCCTGAGTAGGTTAACGCCATGCAGCCAGCTTAACCACCACCTCAAAAATGTGTTTAAAAATAGTGTGTAAAGGATTTTTTTTTCAGAATACAGCCCCAATCATTAGTCAACAAATTCTAGATAGTAAGACTCTTCATCTAATGAACATATTTATATAGTGGATCATATCAATCTCTTTTTCCCATTTGGCCCAAAGATTCCAAGAGCATATGCAAAATCAAAAACAAAAGTTCCTGTGTGAAATGTCAGGGAGCCTTTGGGATGAGGCCATGGAGAAAGGATAGATTTGCTTGATGAGGGTAGCAAAGCATGAGAATTTAGAGCCAGAATGGAAAGCAACAGCCAGAGCAACACAGGAGGACCTGGTACAGCATCCATCTGACAAAACCCAGGGATCAAACAAACAGCAGCCCCAGAAACACTGCAGATCCCACATAGGAGACTCCAAGTCCAGACTGCAATTTGGGCATTTTATAAAGGAGAAAGTTGATAAATCAGAAAATTTATTTTTAGCAACAGCACTTCCATGTGGAGGCACTCTGGACACTTTTGTTCCCCGTACACCGTTCATCTACCTCCCACCCCCCACTAAAATGTTTGCTCTCTGTGGCAGAAACCGAAACCCATGCATAGCACATAGCAGACACTCAGATTCTAGCTGAATCAAAGTGAGGGAGGTAGTTACTCAGAAGGAAGAAGCTTCCCAGTTCCTACAACATTTCTCACTCCCATCCATATGCAAAGAAGTTAGGCTGAGCATGTGGGCTCACACCTATTATCCCAACTACTAGGGAGCATTGCTTGAGGCCAGGTGCTCAAGACCACCCTGGGTAACATATTGGGACTCTATCCCTACAAAAACTTAAAATTAGCCAAGCATGATGGTATTCATCTATAGTACTAACTACTCAGGAGGCTGAGGTCAGGGGGATCAACTGAGCCCAGGAATTGGAGGTTGCAGTGAGCTATGATCGTGCCACCACACTCCAGCCTGAGTGACCAAGGGAGACCCTGTCTCAAAATTAAAAACCATACACACAACAACAAAAATAAGTTACTGCATTTAATGTGTCAATGTTACTCTTTCCCAAGGGATACAAACAGAGAAAAGCTGCTTCCTGAAAGGTAAACTTACAGGCAGCATTTTTCCAAACCATCAATCTTTCAAAGCAGCAGTGCTGTCAGACTAAGTCAAGAGAATTGCAGAACAAAGCCTAAAACCTAAAGAATAATTAATTCTAAAAGAGGAAATTTCCTAGAAGGATGAAGGTTTTCAGAGCTGTTCTCCCTAGAACTCAGTCCATCCCACCAGGGGCAACAGTCACTTTGAAGATTAACATTGTCTCCAGCAGTTATGTGAAAGAATAATTATTGTGCCCCATCTGTTTCCCTGATGATGCCAGCAACAGTAACTCGTTAAAAAGAAAAAAGACTTTCTGCGGGGCAGGAGGTCAGGGAAGGCAAGCGAGACAGAGGCTAAAGGATAAACAAAAAGCCAGGGCTCCACCTCAGTAGAGGAACAGGTAATAGATGACAGCTGTTTAAAAAAGAAGGTGGCAGAAGGACCAGATTCCTAGGGCCTATGAGATGAAAGGAAGATGGAAACAGGAGTCTATTTGAGACCTAAAAACATATTCTAGGATTTAAGTCCTTAGAGACAACTGCTACTAATAGCTACTATTGCTAAGTACTTGCCATGTGCCAGGTACCGTTCAAAGCTCTTGACATATTTTATGTCATCGATCACAACGACCCAATGAAGTGGGCACACTCATCCCATTTTATAAGTAAAGAGGTAGGGCTGGAAAGGTTAAGAGCTTGCTCACTGAGAGACAGCTGGTAAATGAAGGAGTGAAGATTTTAACCCAGATGTAATGTCATACTGAATCTGTTAACCACTAGGTGATAATACTTCACTTGTACATTCTGCTGCTGCTGGACCTGAGGCCTTCACCTGGGCTCAGTGGTGAATGTCCTAAGGTGGTTCAAAAAATGCATGTGAAAAACTGTTTTAGGCCAAGCTATCAACAAATATTCTGGTGATATCAAACCTGGTGGAACAGAGAAGAGAAATTTGAAAGTGACTTTCAAAAGCAGGGTGGAAGCTGTAGTACCCAGAGCTGCATCTGTTCTCTGGCAAAGAAGTGCCTGAAAGCAACTCCAGGCAGGCAGTGGATGGGGTTGGAAGAGACAGGGTGCCCTAGACACTCCTGAAACCCAACTCCACCCTCATAGGCTGGATTCCAGCAACAGCAGAAGCCTGGACTCCAGGGGCCACTTAGCAAGGGAAACTGGCCTTGGATAGTTTCACAGCTGACCAGCAAACCACATATGTGATCATCTCCCTCAAAGACTGTGAAGCCTCTATTCCACCCTGAAGACATTCTCACAACATCCACTGACAAATGACAACTTCAGGACCTACCCAGGGTGATGGCAGGAGTGGGGGCAACAGTAGAAGCATAGTGATACCTATTATCATGATTATAAAATCCTTACTGTGATTGCTCAAGGCATAACCAAAGATGCTTGGTTTCAAATAGATAAGAGAGCTCAAAGCACGGCCATTATGATAGTGATTTATTGGCCTGACATTTTTGAGGCTGATAGTATAGGTCTACTTTCACATATGGAGAGACTGGGGCTCAGTAAGGACAAGTGACTTTGCATAAAACCAGAGCGAGACCTCAAGTCATCAGGCTCCCAGCCAAGGATTCCTCCTCCTAGAGCAGTGTTTTTCAAATTTTTAAAGTCCCAGAACTGCTTGAAATAGAATCTTCTCTAGAAGCTTACACTGTAAGTCAGCCAAAATAGAACTTACCTGATGGACTCAGAGGTGGGGCCTCCAGGAAGAGAAAGGCCCAGGTTTGAGTCCTAACTCAGTCACTTACTAGTGATACTCTGAGGAAGTTAGTCAGTCTCTCCAAGATTCAGTTTCCTCATCTGTAGCAAGAACAGCACTATCTAACTCTTATTTATGAGATGGAAACAAGATGATGTAAAGTTCTCATATGCTCAGTACACGGCAGACATAATTATTATTCCTATCACTATATCTGTGAGTGGGAAGGAAGCTGAAACCATCCAGCAATTAGCATGAGGCGATCTCCAGTCTCGGTCATAAACCAGGCAGCAGGTTAATTTCAGGAACTGGCATGCTGACCAAATTTCAGAGAAATGCACAGAAATGAGGATAGGAAAAAAAGAACGTATATATGTGGGTTTAATTATAGTCACAGGGTTAAAGTAGAGGTTGTATCCTTCACTCTGGCATCGGGGGTCAGCCACACTCTCACTCTGCCTCACTGGCACCCCATGATAACTAGGACATCTATACTTATTAGAGCACACCAGTGCTTGAACAAGAAACCAACAACAAGGCTGGGCATGGTAGCTCATGCCTGTAATCCCAGCACTTTGGGAGACCAAGGCAGGTGAATCATTTGAGGTCAGGAGTTCGAGACCAGTCTGGCCAAAATGGTGAAACCCCGTCTCTACAAAAATACTAAAAAATTAGCCAGGTGTGGTAGCACACACCTGTAATCCCAGCTACTCTGGAGGCTGAGACAGGAGAATCACTTGAACCCAGGAGGTGGAGGTTGCAGTGGGCCAAGACTGTGCCACTGCACTCCAGCCTGGGCGACAGAGCGAGACCTCATCTCAAAAACAAAAAACAAAAAAGACGCCAACAATAGATATTTCAGGACCCAAATGGAAAGCGGTACGGTCTAGTGAACAGAGTACCAATTTGGAGCCAGACAAAAGAGTTTAAGTCTTGTAGGCTTGTTTCTCTGAGCCTAAGCTTCTCCATGTAAAAGAGAGGAAACACAGAAGTACCTAGTAGTATGCATCACACAATTGGCACCAAATATACATGAACGCCCTTGCTTCTCTCCAAGTCAGTCACAGGGAGCTCCTTCACTCCACAGCAGGAGAAGATTTGATGATGGGGCCTCTATAGACAATAACAGCACCCACAATAACAATACCTGCAAATGTGCTGAGCCTACCTTTAAATTTGCTATATGTGTTAACTCATCTAATCCTACCAAAACCACAAACTTATAAGTACTGCTACACTGTCTTACTCATTGGATAGAAGAGGAAACCAAAGCAAAGAGAAGTTAAGAAAGTTGACGAAGGTCACACAGCCAGTAAGAGTAGTGCCAAGATTTGAACCCAGGCTGCCTGGTTCCACAGTCAATGTTCTTGTAATGTTGTTATCACAATGTTTATACTTATATTTTCAAATACAATTATTTTCTTTTACATTTCATGGTACTATCAGGATTACAGCAGGCTTGTCATGCTATCTGCAAACACATGTAAGGCTGACAGGACAAATTGTAATCCTCCCATTTGGCGGATGAATAAACCAAAGCATAGAGGTTCAGTGACTTGTTTAAAGTACACGGCAGGATTCAGAGGCAAAGCTGAGACTAAAATGCAAGTCACCAACGGTCCACCTATAAGATGTAAAGCCCACTCTAGAAGGAAATGGCCCAATGATTAGGCACTAATAAAACCACTTTCAAACGTGTCATTAATGTGCCCCCAACAGTAGCACTGCTTTGGCCAGGGCAGAGTTACATGCACATGGATCCTAATACAACCTCCAGTCCCGGCCTAGATTCCTTCCCTCTGTGGCATCTTTGTGTGTAGGAGGGTTTTTCTTACGGCTGGTGGGCCTAGCACACACCAGCAGGAGGAGGTCCCCAGCAGAGGTAAGAGTAGGAATGGGACACAGACGGCTCGGGGTAGTGAGCAACCAATGAGAAAGCAACTTGAGAAGGGAAAGGAAGGCAAACCAACATTGATAGACTCGGAAGACTGATGACAGGGAGGATTGGGGGAGGAGGGCAAGGAAGTAGCCTGCAGTTGGAGCAGGGGACATGAGGGACTCTGCGTGGTCTCCACTTGCCAGCCCACACACAGGTGAACACACACGGAAGCTGGACAGATAGGCCACGGTATGGCCAGAGAACAGCGAGTTATAATGACATATAAAAGGATAGGTACATGAGAAAGGTCTGATGGAAATTCTCCAAAATGCTAACAAGAGAAGCATGGTAAGATCATGGGTTATCATTGTTCCTTTCCTCTGTTTTCTAAATGTTCTGAGAGATTTATAATCTTTAAATCTGAAAGAAGAAAGAATTTTATAATCATCACAACAGTCCCTGCTCGAGCCTAAGGTGCATCCGCCCAAAGTGTCAGGCCTGCCTGGGCATGAGTGGAGGACCCAAGGGGCCAGTCTGCTGGAGACCATCTGGATGACACACTAAAGGGCCTGCTGGGAGAGCGTCTGTTTTGAGGACAGAACTGGGTCCTCAAGCTTGAGCCAGTGACAGGGCTCAGGCCAGGGAGCAGGTCAGTTCTAAGCATAATACAGCGCCTGTCACTCAGACTGTCTCCTGGCCTGGCATTCACGTACTCATGTTTGCATCTTAGGAACAGACCAGATAGCAGGACAGAGAGCAGCAGACAGCAATGATCCAGGGCTCATGAGTCTAGCCCTGAGCCGCAAGTTAAGGTTTCACCACTTTAGTAGGGGCACGACACAGTGCTGCCAGCTGCAAGGTCCAGTGCATCACCAGTGTGGCCCGCCCAGCCAGGCAGTTTCTAAAAGCAGGGAAGTGGTATGACTGCAGTCGGGTGCTGTGGCTCAGCTCTGGCAAGCCTCAGACTCAGCCCCAGGGCCTTGGCAGGGCACTTCCTGGGACTTACGGGCCCAAGGGTGGGGGTGCTCAGGGTAGGCATCACCACACACAGGGGACAGGGAATCCTAGTCATCTCACGACGTCCTGAGAGCACCATGGCCTTGAGGACCCATGAGGTACCTCTCAGGCATGCTCAAGAAATCTTGGAGAAGCTTCAGGCAGAATGCAGTATAAAAGCCCTATCATGGTGGGTTGGGGTAGAGCCAGAGGAATATTGTTTTACGTTATTGAAAGTGTTCTGTTTTTGGTGCTCCACTGACTAACGTAGCCTGGCGGGGAGAAAGGCAACATTTTCAAAAAAATAACAATTCATTGATAACAACGGCAAATTAGTAACTCTGAGCAACTATTAGAGGCAAAAGAGAGAAATTTGACCCCCAAACAACTGTAAGCATACAGACAGAACTCCCACATGCTGCCAGCCATTCTTCATGGACAAAAATAGTGGGTATTTCCAGACAGAAAATTAGGCCAAATAGTAGTTCTATGAAGTGTTTCAAGAACACAATAATAACAAATATACAATGTAAGATAAAAGGCAAACAAATACACAGTGTCTAATGAAGAAAAGGCTATTTCACAAAATTTAAAAGATAAGCAGCTTGACAGTAAAGGAGGGTTAATCAGCCATTTGAATGATGGAAACGTAAGAAAAACACTGATAATTATCTTTGAACAGAAAAAAAAGTTATCAAGGGAAAATCAAAACCCAGAAGCTAAGCAACTCTTCCCTCCAGTCCCCATGGTGCTCTATTCCTCCTGGGTATACAGCCTTTACCATGGTGCATAATCACTTCCCCTTTTCCTTCTCCCTCCAACTAGACTGTGTGTGAGCCTGCTGAGGGCCATGCTGATATTCATCTCTCTGTCTGGAGACAGGCACCTAGCACAGTGTTGGACAAAGAGTAAACAATATATTGGCTTTTATTGAATGAATGAACGAACGAACGAACAAACGAACAAGCAAACAGATTAACAAAGGAACAAATATTAAAGGCACTGAAATAAATGGATACCTCTGAAAGATGTGGGAAAAGGAACTCTGGTCCCACAGGCACACCAAAGAAGAAAACTCCTGGACTTGGCATTTAATTGAATTCCATTTTATATATTCTTTGATAGTTTTATGTGCACATGGCCTGTCCCCACTAAGAAGCCTTAGCCCTTGAAGGCAGGGACCACAAACTTTTACTTCTACGTCCCCTATTATAGTGCCTGGCACAGTGCTAGATTTTAGGCCTTAAATAAATATTAAATAGGCTTGAATAAAGAAGATGAGACGAGATAAGTAAAGTTACTTCTAGCAGGCGAGGTTCCTTCATTTTAATTTATAGGAGAAACGAGCTGGCTATTTACCAGGCTTCATTGCAACAGGCATTCCTCAGGACAAAGAGAGCCTTTCAGAACTACACGAGCAGCAGCGCCTTCTCCAGAGTTCCAGGCTTGGTATTTCCAAGGGAGAGCTAGGGGTCAATAGTAAAATCTGCAGGCACAGGCACATGCCAGGGAAGTTGGCACAGCACCTGCCCAGGCTGGGACTGACTCCAGGTAGCCTGACCAAAGTCAAGAAAGCTCATAATTTATCCAGAGGAGAACTTAAAAACAATCCAATTAGTTGGATATGACTGCAGATTGGGCAACTGAATGTCAACCGGAATTCAACGATGAGGACAGAAAATAGGAGGTAGACACATCCTTCTTCCTTTAAAAGCACACAGCTCAGGTGAAGGTGAAAGGTCTCTCCTTCTTGTATTTGGCAACTCCAGCCATAACAATCTGTCAGCAAAAATGCCTGCACAGGATCAGTGGGAGTCTCCTCCCTCAATGCAAAAATTCCTGACCAGGCAGCTTCCAGTATAACCACCACTAGATTAAAAGGGCAAGACAAAGGAACTAATTATTGGAGAAGGAAAGGGTCTAAGACAGGAAGTGCAGTTGGTTATCATAGCTAATGCTGTGGATGAGAGTTGTCAGGGTATTCAAATATGTATTGGAATAAAGCAAAAGGGGTCACGCTCATATGTTCATTTCCTTCCTAAGGAAATGTACCAAGGTGTTCAGGTTACCTGGGACCCCTAACTGTACCTAGATTCCTTGAGGGTGGGGAGGTGAGCAGCCAGCCCTGACCTGATCCCCCAGAGACCTGATCCCTCCTCCACCTGCTTTTCCTAGACACAATGACCCAGATCCACCCCATGTTATTCAGGAGAGCCAGGAATGGTTACCCTGGGCAAGATCCACAGCTTGTCACTGGGCTTAAGGCAGCTGTGTGACAGGCTTTCGAGGGACAGACTCCAGGCTCATACAGCTGAACTTGGTCCGCCGTGTGCTGTGGCACTCACTCCCCAGAGAGTTCAGAAGCTACACAGCAGCAGCCAAAGTTCCAAAGTGGACTGAGGGCAGAAGCAACATCCCAGCCGGAAGAAGGAGAGAGAGAACAATCTCTACAACCATCTCATGGCTATCCTCCACCCATCCACTGCTACTTTCTGGGCCTGCATCCACAGCTGGATCCTAGACTGTCCCTAGACTGATCATGGGACAGGTAAGTGTGCGGCTTCACTAAAATCCCCAAGCTTTTAAAATTACCCCAGTCTTATCCTATATCCCTCACCACTCTTCCACTACCACCACCAACATACATATCTATTGCCAGATAGGGGTGAGCAGCAGGGTGGCAGGGGACAGAGTTTACATATTTCCCATCCTAAACCCCAGTCACTTAGAGGTTCCCTCATCCTTGTGTGACAATGAGGATTTGTGATGGGGAGAGTAAACAGTATGGCGCATACAATCTAGACTGTGTTCCATGAGGGCACGGCAAGCCCATTTTGCTCACCACTAGAGCCCAGCACCCAGCACAGGTGCTAAGTGTTTACTGACACCTGAATTAAGAGTTAACTGGTCATTAAGTAGAAGAGTTAGGACTACAGAAGACCAGATCACTGCTAAGGCCACTGATCATGAAGCCCCTGGTTCTTTCTATATCATAGAACACCTTCCCAGCCTTGCGGAGGGGGCCACACGATGAGCTGTCTCACATTTTTCCTGTCCCTGTCCTTTCAAGTGTAAAAAGAAGAAGAGCCTCCAAGAGAGCAACATGAGGGAGGAAAACTCAGCAACACAGGGGAGGCACCTCCTCCTCCAATCTGCCAGGTCCTTCCCAGGTATAGCATCAACTAGAGATTATGAGCTAGGTTTACACTCCTAATTCTGCCACTAAGTAGTCTTAAGACCTCATGCCAACAATCTGAACTTTGGGGGTCTTGGTTCTGTTTTCTGTAAAATGATATTCTTTTGGGGGAGGAAGGCTACAAGTACTGAACTGAAATATACAACACTCCCAAGGATGATTCAGAGCCAGGTGGTGCTAATTCAGCTAGTCCCTCTGATGGCAGGACAACTAGAGACCCTGGACCCTTGTCAGTTTCCTTAACCAGGACATGGTCAGCTAAGTGTAATCAGACTACAGAGAGAGGAAAGAAGGTGGCTCCCTCAGGGTCTCAAACAGTCAAGAAGAAAATACAGACTAAACAAGGAAAGAAAGAGTTCTGACAGGAAGGTAGCCAAACAACCCACTGCCTCACTGGGTTTTTAATGCCCTAGAAGGTGAGTTACTGCTTCTGAGGTTGAAAAAGAATCATCAATAAATAAGTGCTATGGACTGTATTGTCCCTCCCCCCACCAATATTCTATATATTGAAGCCCTAACCCCCAATGTGACTGCATTTGGAGAAGAGGCTTTTGGGAGGTAATTAAGGTTAAATGAGGTTACAAGTGTAGAGTCCTAATCCCATAGGACTGGCATCCTTACAATAAGACGAAGGGAAGAAGAAAGAGATGTCTTTCTCATGCATGAACTAAGGAATGGCTATGTGAGGACGTAGCAAGAAGAAGCATCTGCAACCCAAAGAGAGAGCCCTCACCAGACACTGGCCCTGCTGGCACCTTGGTCTTGGACTTTCCAGCCTCCAAAACTGTGAAAAAGAAATTTCTGTTGTTCAAGCAACCTAGTCTGTGATATTTTCTTACGGCAGCTGAGCTAAGACAATAAGAGACCCAAGAAGCCTGCTGGCTCTCTCCAGTCTCAAATACCATTCACCCTCATTCCCAGGATGAGCCTGACTCAGATTCATTGTCTCCATGTAAAGAACTGCCTAGGTTTGGAAACAACAAGAACGCAATGGTGGGAAGTGGGGTAAGATCAGAGTAGCAAGGTGCTGACCAACTTCCTTCACACGATGGGACTCCAGAGCTCCCAAGCTTGTGGGCAGAAGGGCAGCCCCTCTGGCATCACAGCAGCTGCAGACTCCATGACTCAGGGGCCTGCCAGTGACAGCCAGTTAGTTCAGTCACTGGGCCATACTAGTTGTGTGCAATAGTGGAGATGAAGAAAATAAAGGTGGTTGGTGGACAGAGGAAGGCCAGTGCCATGGAACTATTTGAACATGTCACCCACTCCCTGCCATCCAGAGCAAACTGACCTCCCATTACATAGGCAGGGAAGCCTGGTAATGAAGGCAACCCAGGAGGAGTCACCACCGTGGCCTCAAAGCAGTCGAGTACCTGGAGGTAATTAAAAGTGGCATCAATATGCCCAGTCAATTAGAGAATGGAACAGCAACTCCACATGGAGCCTACAAAATGCTGTTGTGGAAAGCAAGGACTGCACAGAAAGACACTGCACTCAGAGAGCTCGGTGATGTGACAGTTGTGGGCCTGAGAGAAATAATTTCCAGAAAAAGTGAATTAATTCTGGTTCTCAGTCACAGCCAACTCCCATGACAGCTGATTCAGAGCCATGGGGAGATAGGCAGAAGGTGGCAGGGAAAACACTGTGGCTTTTGCTTGCTGTTGAGTGAGTCAGGGCGGCCCACAGTGAAAGAGGCAAGCAGAGCTGTGGGCTGAACAGGGGGGCAGTCCCTGTGCTCTTGAAGGTCAAGTTACAGTAAGGAGATCCAAGGAACCCACTCAATCCATCTCTAAGCCCTTGCATGGCAGCCCACTCCACACTGCAAAGTTGTGGCTGAAGAAATGTAGCTAAAGTGATATTCTCTCCCCCTCAGAGCCTTAACATCCATCCCTGCCACATAATCAGTCTTCAGACAGCGGTTTGCCCATCTCTCTTCCTTCCCCTTTCTCAAGGATTGAAATAATAAGGAAAATTAACAAAAAATACACATATGAAAAACTCCTAGGTTGGAAAGGACTAGAGCCATCTAGTCTGGTCACTCCTCTGATATCTCAACCTCTGCCCACTCTGCATCAGCCTTGGCTAAAATGTGTCCAATGATGAAGAATTCCCTCCCTCCAAAGCTTTCTTCATCTTCCAGCAACACTGATGACTAGAAAATTCTTGTTATATTGAGCCAGAATCCACTTTCCTCTTCCCTGGTTCTGCTCTGAGTACAGAAGAGTACCCCTGCCAGCCCCCTACCCCTACCCCAGCTCTCAGCTTCATGAGAGCCTTTCCAAAACTTAAAGATGGCTAGCAAGAGATGGATCTTCCCAAAGTACTGGAAAGACCCTTGCCCAACTCTCTAGTCAATTTCTCTTCCATGTGTTATTTAGAATAAAGTTTTCAAATCACAAAATGTTCAGTGGTAGAAGGTATCATAAAGATCATTTAATTTATTCTTCTTCCTTCACAGGTGAAACCCAGGCCCAAAGAGAGGAAACTGACTTGTTCAAATCCTCATAGATACTTAGCAGAACACCCAAGGTTATATTTGAGCTGTCCTCACATCCAGAGCTTTGTACTGGGTTTTCCTAAAATACCACTTTTCTTCTAATTTTCCCCAAGCAGAACTGTGCTATTCCATCGCCCTACTACCTACATGCATTTACACAAACACTTCAGTCCAGACTATTTCCAACTTAAAGCTTGGACATTTAGCTTTTGGTTGCCTGGTACAACCTTACAGGTAAAATAGTCCCAGAGATACTTGGGCCCCACACTGGTGCCCATCCCTGAAGGGGCACCAGAAATATTTCTGGAAACCATTCCTCAGCAAATTGGAAATCATCTTGTGCAAAAACTGCAAATACAAATGGGATTCCAGAGGAGGAAAAATCTTACCCATAAGCTTATTCTATTAATCAATTGTTTCAGAGTAATCTGAAAAAGGGATGTAGAATTTGCTCATTCCCTTGCAGCATTGGCATTCTGAAAGTAAGGAACTGCAGGCCTGTGAGTCAACAAGAAAAACAAAATGAAAACTAGAAAATTCTAAGCATTTATTTAATATGAGCTAATAGAGGATGATGGATATGGCCTCAGATTTTCTGTTCTTCCCAGCCTCAGCTGAAGGTGGTGCAACCAGGAAAATGAGCTGAGCAGATGAGGTAAACATTTATTAGACATCTACTTTATGCTCAGTATAGAGGCATTGTGGAGAAAACAAAATTTTCCCCTAAAGTATTTATAACCTAACTCAGAAGACAGGGTACATGCAGTGTCTAGAACATAATTAATCAATGGTTCTCAACCAGGCATGGGGTCATTTCTGAATGTCACAGCTGGGATTTCATATATCCACATAATGGATAGAGGCCAAGGATGCTGCTAAACATCCTACAGTACACAGGACAGCCCCTTACAACAAAGAATTATCTGGTTCAAAATGGCGGTGGTAATGAGGTTAAGAAACCCTAAAGTAGGTGATTCACTAGCAGAGCCAGTAGTACATACATGATGGCGAAACTGAATTAGAATTCATCCAGTTCAATATTTATTGAGCATATGTATGTGTCAGGAACTTTGCAGGCACTTAAGAATTAAAGATGAATAAGACATGTCTCTTCTCTCAAGGCTACATGAAACAATTCTAAAAATACAAGGTGGGATGCAATCCAAAATTAAATTGGGTATGTAAGTGCCTCAAGATTCTGAGAAAAATGTGGCAACTGTAGGCCAGCATTAATCAGAAAGCAGATGGGTTCCAAGCTCGGTCTTGGAGGGCAGGTGAGATTGGAATAGGCAGGCTTGAAGGCCCCTGGCAGGTGAAAGGATTGAGCTGAGGGGCTGCAGTAGCATCCCCATACTTACCGTGAGAAACACATGAAGCATGCTCACTGCTGGTCCTCCCTTATCACAGCCAGCTAGCAGAAGCCAAGGCTGACCAGAACCTCACACCTTTATCTCCTACCTATAGACACGCCCCAGTGCCTAGCACAGGGTATGCACTTCATGGATATGAAATAATTAGAAAAGGACAATAAAATTAAATCATTATTTAATGAGTATTTACTCTCTGCCAGATCATTTGCTTAACACTTTACCTGCATTATCTCATTCAATCTTGACCACAACCCTGTAAAGTACCTGGTATTACCACTTCTAAAATGAGGAAACTGACTGGCTGAATGAATAAATAAACTAGTGAGTCAAAAAAAACCAACTCAAACGGCTCTGCTGTTCCCACACTAACCTGGACTCTTCCTGAGGCCTGCTGTTCCCTGGGTTCCAGCTTCCCCCACCCCTCAGGACTCTTACACAGGCAGTGGCTACCAGCACCGAGCTGTCTAAAGTGGAGGTGTCCCGTGGGTAGACAGCGATTTTACAAGGGTTTCTAAGGCCACTGTGCCTCTGGCACTATGTCTAGAACTTCCCAGAATTTCTGCTGGCCAGAAGCCAGCACCACAAAAGAGACTGGAGCCAGGATGCTGGTATAGAACCTCCTTATGGAGAAGGCTCAGGATCACTGGTCCACGTTAAAACAAGGCAGCAGCAAACAGCTTCTTTTCACTAGCACATTTAACAAACCCTCTAATTATGTGATAAAAATCCCACTGGCGACTGCTTTTCTCAGAGCAGCACATTACCACCATCCAAATATTTCTCAGTCTCTAAATAATAGGGTAATTTTACAAGGCACGTATCTGCAGCAGCTGCAACAGCACAAATGGGTGCTGGTTAATTCCTTCTATTTATACAGCCCTCCTACCATTTATAGGATGCCCTCGTGGCTTTATTTCATTGGATCCAAGCAACCATGTTTTGAGAAACAAGTTGCCTTATCTCCATTTTACAGTCAAAGAGATTGAGGTGCAATGAGGTAAAATGAATTGCCCATGGTCACACTAAAAGGTCTTCTGGCTTGTCTGGTAACAATAACATGTGCCAGCCATACTGCACGGCCCCTTTGCAATAGATAATTTTCATTCTTCTTTCCTACTTAATTTGCAAATGATCATCAATAATGCCTACTTGTATATTAACAAAAAAAATCCCTGTGATACAAAAACTGATAATCCCCTTATCTTATGACAATAAGACTTAGCCAACCTCACAGGTTGGCAAACTATTTCAGCATAAGGCCAGATAGCAAATATTTAGGCTTTGCAGGACAGACTGTCTCTATCACAGCTACTCTACTCTGCCAAAGCAGCCAAAGACAAATGGGTGTGGCTGTATGTCAAATAAAACTTTATTTATAAATACAGGAAGAGAGGACACAGATTTGACCTGCAGACCTAGCTTTTCAATTCCTGAACTAGATTATAGGGTCTTCCCATCCTCTCACAGATCCAACTAACCCACAGGAGTTAAATCCACAAACTCGGAATCAAGAGAATAGAAAACTTTGCTACTTTCTTTTTTTTTTTGTAAGAGAGAAATAGATTTGAAATGTCCCAGTCCATTTTCCTTTCCAGAGCACCCTGGAGTAAAGACCCCTTTATGCTATTCCAGACAGCTGCTGAACATTATTCCCTGCTCCACACACATTTTCCTCTTTTCCCTGTTCTTCTGAGTTTTCCAGTTACTGGCATAACGTTCTCTAAAAGGCTTTATGCTACTGTTTTGCCTTTTAAAATGTAAAGAGATGATGCCCAGGTCCCTCACAAAATGGTCTTCATTTGAACAGTATAAACAACTGCTTTGCTGAGTGGTGGTCAAACAGACATAGACCTCTATGACTCCTTACACCATCAAAGAGTGGCAGTATAACAAAGCTCAGCCAGCTTCAGAGGCTGGCAAACTTTTTCTGTATAAGGCCAGATAGCAAATGTTTAGGCTATCAAAGAGCCACTAAAAACCCCAAAAGCCCCATCCTACCCATGGAGCAAGGTCTACAGGGTTAAGAATTTCGCTGGATGGCTCAGGCACCAAGCTGGGAATTATAACAGGCCTGACCTAGAGCAAGACAGCTGCAATTCCCAAACTGAGAATTCTGTGCCAATCACCCTTCTAATATACCTCCAAAGACTTCCTTAGTAAAAAGATCCAACAATGATGACACCAGAATACTCCCTGGAAAAACTATTATGTTATTCTGGATGAAAGATGCAAAAGCATGAACATGAGAATATTAGAGTGGTATTTAAAAAGAGGTAAGGAAAACTCTTTAACTTTGAATCCCATTTTCAAGAAGCATCTTAAGTTGTGCTTTCTCTGACCCCCATTCACTTAATAGTCACTACTAAGGAAAAAAAAAGTGGTATAGCAGCTGGGGAAAGAGAGCCAAGCTCATTTCTAATGCTTTGTCTTGCAATCAAGTGGCACAGGGGAGCTCCACTCCCCATTAGCTAAACATCCAGACCATCTAAAACAAATGCAAAATTACTTCCTAAACACTCATTAAGTAAAGCTTAAACTGTTCCAGAACCTGAGAGAAGAAAGGGGTGATATGCATTCACGCTCACGCATGCCTGACACACAGTAATCAATAAATGTTTGCTCAATAAATGTGTGAATACCAGGAACCAACTTCCTGTCTCGGATTCAAAGGGCTTCTTTTCATATCCTCATTTATAAAGAAGCTAGGCATCAGCTTTGCTTTCTCTCCAGGACCAACCGATTAACAGTGTGATTTCTGGCAATATATTAGTGCTAAATGAAGTATTACAAAACAGTTCATATGGCTTGTGTTGCTCAGCCTCATGAATATTTGGTGTACAGAGAACCTGGATATCTTCCTATCCAATTCAGCAAAAATATAGGATACATTTTAGTAGCTTCCTCTCAAAGTCCCCCAGTCCTACCCCCTATACACAAATTACCATCCATTCACATCCCACACAAGCACCCACAGCCACACATGTGCCCATACAGTCTTCAGATAATTGCAGCAACACCAACCCAGTGATTCAGATTCATAATGATTTCTAGGAATTCAGAACGTCGGAGCTTGACATACACATTTCTCTGTTCCATTACCTTTTGAAAACTACTCAAACAGCTGGCAGCAGCTGCACCAATCAAAACCTAGGATTCTACACTACAGGACAAGAGCACTAACACAGGAAGTATCCAAGGCAGACATGCGTGGGATGATGCCAAAGCAACAAGAGGACACAGAACATCCTCCTCCCAGCTCTAACTGTGAACTGTGTTCAGAGTGACCACACCACTCTGACACCTGCTGGCCTTTGCTACACTTAGGCAGCAAGATAAGGCTCAATCCCCAGTCATCACCTGCCCACACAGAGGCAACAAAAACGTGAGCCATTTTAATTCACTCCACCATCAGTGACTGTCTTTTTGATCTCCCAACTAAAAGACTGACAAAAATAGGAAGAAGTGACATGTAAGTGGAAACCTGTAAGATGACCAAAAGCTTTGGGATGGGAGAGCATCGTGGAGAAATGAGAAGGCCCAAAGGCAAGTAAGAGCATGGTATTGCTGAAAGAAGTCCTGCTGTAATGTAGGGTAGCAGAGAAGGAAGGAGAAACATAAAGTGAAGTCAGCCAGGGCCAGGTCATTCGCTTGTGCCTATGTGAAGGAGTTTGTATTGTCCCAAGAGCACAGAGGAGCTACTGCAGGGTTGAAGCAGGGCAAATGGGCACTGACAAGACATGTATTTTTAGAAAGAGCACTCTGGCCATACTGTAGATGATGGGTGTGAGGGGCAGTAAGGTGAGGCTGCTAAATCTAAGCCCAGGCTGAAGAGGGGCTTGTGGTGGCAATGGGTACTAAGAAAAATCTGTATTTATGGCATGCATTTCTTGAACTTCAGATCTTCATAGGCTCACCCTTGGTGCTTCTTGAATATCCTACCAAACTTCTTTCTGGATCTCTTGACCAAAGAAGAAAAAAACCAAATCCTCTAGGGCCCTTTAAATGAGATGTGATGACCCCTTTCAGAAGCAAAGTGGAGCTTGTTTTTATGCCCTAGGTACCCAACATTTAAAACATCTTACGTCACATGCATTATCATTTCATGAAACCAAATCCTCTAGGGCCCTGTTGAATGAGATGCAATAATCCCTTTCAGAAGCAAAGCGGAGCTTGTTTTAATGCCCTAGGTGCCCAACATTTAAAACATCATCTTACGTCACATGCATTATCATTTCATGTGATTCCCTAAGAGTGGCAGAACTGGGATTAACCCCCTTTAAGTAACAGGGAAATACTCAGAAAGTGGAGGCAAAGCTTGGTTCCAAAGTGATGGTGGGTAATCTTGGGATGGAGTCTGCAAATCAATTTTTTTCAAAGGCACTGAGCCCTTTGATTATCTTCCCTGGGTGATTCCCACACACCTTCCTCTAATGACTTTTCATCATAATGTTGACATCTTGCCTTTTGAAAACTGCTAAAAAGTAGACAATTTGGAGATGTATGCTGGGGGAAAAACTGTTCCCTGCTTCCTGATCCCAGCTATGCTTTGATCAATGCAATTAGGGCATGGACCAGTGGTGGAACCTGGATGAGAATCCACATCCTTTAACTCCTATCCAAGGCTCACTGCACTACATTACTTGAATGGAGGAATGAACAGACAGACGGACAAGCATAGCGATGGAGAGCTGAACCAATGAACACCTCTTAAAGCTTTATTTATAACCCACCTCCCTCATCTAATAAGAGATTTGGAGAAAAACAAACAAACAAACAAACAAAACAGTCTTCTTTATGTCAGCAAAACCAGATCTAATGAGACCAAATAAATTAGCAGGTTCCTCTGATAGCCTCTCTAGATGATTCAGGCAGTCTGTCCCAGCCATGAAGACACTACCCTGACTCAAGGCTCAAATATAGCACATACCCCCCGCCACACACACACACCAAAAAAGACTGCCAAAAACACTGGCTCTTAGTAGCCAACACTCTTACTGATGGAAAGAAAGGAAACTGAGACCTACAGGCATCAGTGGAGCCCCTGTATCCAGACATACTTGAAGGTAAACTCTAGCCATATATATATTTTTTCCAGATATCTAAGCCAATACATTTCCTTTTCATTCAAGCCAGTTGAGGTTAAGTTTCCTTATCATTTGAAGCAAAAGCATCTAAAAGCAAAATCATCTTACATTGATACAAAACATAAACTGGTATAACATTTCTGTAAAACCATATAGCAATGTGTGTGTGTGTGTGTGTGTGTATTAGATAACAGTTTGAATTTTTTCAAACATACACATATATATGAGACAACAGTTTGAATTTTTTGTATACTTTAACCTGTAAAATTCATTTCTAGGAACCTAACCCAAGGAAATAATCTGAAACACATGCAAAAATGTATTCATAATATTTACCATAAAAGCACAAACTAGGACATAACTTAATGGCCCACATTAGAGGAAATGATTATGCAAAATCACACTATATCTTTAGCATAGATTATGAAACCATTAAAATGTACATTTACCTACTACAAATTATTAAATGTAAGGTTAAATGTTTTGCCTTTTTAAAAATTTTTCTAATTTTTTTTTAAACTTTAAGTTCTGCGGTACATGTGCAGAACGTGCAGGTTTGTTACATACGTACACCACGTGCCATGGTGGTTTGCTGTACCCCATCAACCTGTCATCTACATTAGGTGTTTCTCCTAATGCTGTCCCTCCCCTAGCCCCTCAACCCCTGACAGGCCCGTTTGTGTGCTGTTCCCCTTCCTGTGTCCAAGCGTTCTCACTGTTCAACTCCCACTTATGAGTGAGAACACGTAGTGTTTGGTTTTGTTTTTGTGTTACTTTGCTGAGAATGATGGTTTCCAGCTTCATCCATGTCCCTGCAAAGGACATGAATTCATCCTTTTTTATGGTTTCATAGAATTTCATGGTGTATATGTGCCACATTTTCTTTATCTAGTCTATCTTTGATGGGCATTTGTGTTGGTTCCAAGTTTTTGCTATTGTGAACAGTACCACAATAAACATACGTGTGCATGTGTCTTTATAGTAGAATGATTTATACCATTTGACTCAGCAATCCCATTACTGAGCATATACCCAAATGATTATAAATCACCTTTTATCTTACATAAAATGTAAGATTCAATATCGTTTATATACCATGATTTCAACTTTGTAAAAAAGTAAAATAAAATACACAAAAATAGTAAAATATAATGTCCCAAATACCAATAGTGGCTGCTTCTGAAAAGGGATGTTACAGGTGTTTCACTGATTTTTTTTAAAAAAATATTCTCTATTCTTCAAATGCTCTACAACAAGAATATATCACTTCCATGGTCAAGGAAAAAGGTCAGTAAAGTTACACCCTCCAAAATGAAATTCATTCTTCTTCTTCATATAAAACATAATCTTTCTCCTTAAAGCTTCCACCTAAGAGTTCTGACTCCAATGTTAGGTTTTCTGGGACCACATACAGACCCCCAGGACAACCTTTCAGATATTTAAAACCCTGTCAAAACCTGAGTTTTGCCCTCTCCAGGTTAAAATCCACTTCCCCGACCATCCCCACAGAATAGGGAGGGCTTTCCAACGCTCCTCTGAACACACTCCAACGTGTTATCCCTTTTAAGACATGCTGTTCTAAAGGAAACGATCAAGAAAGTAAACAACCTATAGAATGAGAGGAAATTTCTGCAAACTGGATCTGACACAGGTCTAATATCCAGCATCTATAAGGAACTTAAATAAATTTAAAAGAAAAAAACAAACAGCCCCATTAAAAAGTGGGCAGATGAAATGAACACTTTTCAAAAGAAGGCATACACGCAGAACAAGCACATGAAAAAAGAAAAGCTCAATATCACTGATTAGAGAAAGCAAATCAAAACCACAATGAGATACTATCTAACACCAGTTAAAATGGCTATTATTAAAAAGTCAAAAAATAACAGACGGTGGCAATGTTGCAGAGAAAAAAGAGCACTATACACTGTCGGTGGGAGTGTAAATTAGCTCAACTACTGCGGAGGACAGTGCGGCAATCCCTCAAAGACCTAAAGACACAAATACCATTCAACCCAGCAATCCCATTACTGGGTATATACTCAAAGAAATAGAAATTGGTCTATCATAAAGACACATGCGTGCATATATTCATCACAGCACTATTCACAATAGCAAAGACATGGAATCAACCTAAATGCCCATCAGTGATAGACTAAAGGATGTCATTAGTCTAGACTAAAGGATATGATAGACCACAGGATAAAGAAAATGTGGCACATATATGCCATGGAATACTATGCAACTGTAAAAAAGAACAAAATCATATCCTTCATGGGAACATGGATGAAGCTGGAGGCCATTATCCTTAGCAAACTAATGCAGGAACAGAAAACCAAATACCGCATGTTCTCGCTTATAAGTGAGAGCTAAATGATGAGAACACGTGGATACAAAGAAGGGAACAACACAAACTGGGGTTTATCAGAGGGTAAAGAGTGAAAGGAGGGAGAGGATCAGGAAAAATAACTAATGGGTACTAGGCTTAATACTTGCATGATGAAATAATCTGTACAACAAACCTATGTATCAAACCTGCACATGGACCCCTCAACTTAGAATAAAAGTTTTTTAAAATGTGCTGTTCTAAATTCATCACAGCGTTCCAGGTGTGGTCTAGTAACCTGTGTCCAAGGAATAGCACCTGCTTGTTCTAGATATCTCATCTCTATTAATGCAGCCTCAGTTCCTGTTTCCTCCAACTTGGGATAAGAATGAACAGAAACACTGAGGTTCCTGAGATAAAGATGAAATTCACCACAGCAATCTATATTTTCCCCTCTCTTTGGAGAACCCCTGATTCTCCAAAAGTCATCTTCCCATATCCCCCAAAGAATTCCTCAGGGGTGATATCACTCTGAACCTAGTCCAGCACTTTCTAAACCCTCAGAGAAGGATGCAGGGAGACTGCAACAGAAGTCCTGAGTTTCAAAGCTCTCTGGAGATAATCCTCTCTGCTCCCTAATGCCAGGCCCCAAGGTCTCACAAAATATACAGGCACTTGGGCCAGATTTCTGTTCAATCTATTTTCATGGACCCAGGGAGGCTGGTAGCCTGCAGCCCAAGGAGTCACAGAGAGCACTTCTCCATGTCTCAGAAAATGCACAGCCTTTTGGGAAGTGAAGAGAGATGCTTTAAGATTATTTGTGTCATCTTCCAGGTCAGGGAAAGGCTTCAAAAGCCAAGTTCTGGGTCTGATGGGATGAACATAGAAAGAACACGAGAGTGAAAACCACCAAATATCCATGCACAAATACTTGTGGACACATATGTACTCTTACCCAGGCTTATGTCCTTTCAGATGACCAGTAGTAGTTCCTTTCCCCAGAAACACCACAACTTCTGGATAAAGCAATCCCAGGAAAGGGATGGCCAACAGCCAGTAATTTTTTTCTCCTAAAGCACAGATGGAAGAACCAAAGCCAAGAAAGTGATATGGGTTTCCTAAGATCTCACATGGTAAGACACTCCCAGTGCCAAACAGCTTCTATCTCCAGGCACATGGCTTCTACCACAACCCACCACCTCCTCCTACAAAGTAAAGGTGCACCAGCTGTCCTCTAGATTCTAGGACCAAAGCATTAATTTACAGCCTGTTTAATTTTCATCTCTATACGGAATTACCAGTTTCTCGTTTTAAGTCGGCAAATCAAACAATTAAGCCAGTCTACTGAGTGGTCCTCAAACCCAGAATTATGTGTTTTAGCCACAAAATACTAAACGTTGAAACAAGTTTACTAAATTGTATCCCAGAATAGGAGTACCTGGGGACTGGCTGTTAAGGTTGGTGGCTTATCAGCCCTCATTGTTGGGGCAGGAGGATTTGCAAGAATGTACACACACACACACACACTCTCCATGCTCTGTTGTCCAGAATTATCAGGGAAATTTTCAGGAGGTCCAAGCTCTAGACTTTTCTTGTGCAAACCACAGAAACCACTAAAAGCCCATGATACCACATACCTGTGCACACGTCAGAAAGTTTTAGAAACATAGTGGAGAGCACAGGGACATAGGCTTCAACCAGCTCTGTCAGTTTCCTGCTTTTATCCTCCCATCATTTATGGAGGCTTACAAAGGTTTAAAGAAACAAATAAAACAAGAGTCAGGACGTAACTGGCATGCAGCAGCAGAACAGATATTCCATAAACGGTGCTGTCCTCTTTTCTCCACTCTTTAAGGAATATGCCTGCAAGATTCCATTAAAGAGTTAAAACCTCCATTCAGTCTCCTCTTGCCTCAGGCCCTGCTTGATTCTACAAGCAAACTGGTAAAGCTGACTCATGGAGATTTGATAGTCAGTGCAAGTTGAATTTGTGGTGAGAACTGCAAGGAGAATTGCAAGGCTTAACCCCCATGCCCATCCCCTGACAATGAAGCAGGACAGCTGGGAGAGGGTGTATTTTTGCCATATTTAATCAATCAACCCATATTAGTTGTGTGGCTATTCTTTGCAGGGCATTATGCGGAGGAGTAACTCCTGATCTTGCCCTCCAGCTGTTTGCCACCTAGCTAGGAAAGGAAGGCCCCAAGCCCTAAGTCCTTGGGTAAAATATGTCCTCTCTCTGGCCTCAGAAGCCACATGTGAATAGGGGTGCTGGTGCAGACAGTGTCCTCCAGCCTCACTCCTAAGCTCTGGAGGCAGGCACTGAATACGCCTGGTCTGCCATTTGATTTCCAGTGCCAGCAAAGAGCATGACACAGGGAAGGCTCTCAACAAACACCAGACTAATGAATCCATGAGATAATGAAAGAATCAGTGGATTAAATCTGAGTCAGAGGAACAATCATTTAGGGATTTGCTGCATTTTGACACTAACAAATACCAAGCAGATGTACTCATTTCCAAAGCCTAGGAGAAGTCAGTGTTCCAGGTCCTCCTGAGGCCATCCCCTCAGAGTCAAGCAACAATAACTCAGGACCCTGCATCATTTTCAGGTGTCTTTAGGGCTTGACTTTTGCGTTAAGTTTCTTAAAACCAGCCCTGGAAATGCCTGAATGGGATTCACGAGGGAGTGAATCTCACCATTGCAGGGTATTTCAGTACTACGAATGGTGGATCCTGCCCTCTTCACCCAGGACAAGATCACAAAAGGTCAGACTGACATCAGCATCACCATCATGATAATCAGAAAGTTTAAGCCTCAGCACCTCGGATTCATATGCAGATGCCTCTGATGACTGGAAAGTAGGAAGAGCCATCAGGGAAGATTATAGGCCTGACAACTCACTGTGTAATTAAAATGTCATTCTCTCCCTGGCTCCCCTTGCTCCCTCCGAGCCCCTAAATGAGCATCACACCAGCCCACTCTCTCCTACACCCTGTGCCCATCTCTTCCTCATCATGCTCATATCATGCCTTCCAGGTCAAACCCTGAGGAGGCGGCACCATAGCCCTCCTACAGCCAGGCTGGCCCCATGACATCTCCCTGACTCAACTCATGGCAGGTAAGGGTGAAGACACACTCTGGGCAAGGGTGGTGAAGCCATCTGCCCTCCTCAAACCTCCTTTGCATGTGCTGCAAAGCACTCTCCCGCAGAGCCCTGAATAGCAGGCCAGCGGGGAGCACCAGTTAACCTGAGGACAGTGTGGCAGGGCCAGGAGAGTCGGGCACTCTCAGTCCCGTAGCCCTGCCGCACACCAGGAGCCAACTGTCCGGAATGTCTTTTCCCTGAGTGAGGAAGCAGAGATAGCTGGCTCTGCTTTCTCACTCAGGGAAAAGACATTCCGGACAGTTGGCTCCTGGTGGTGGAAAAGAGCTCAGGCAGGGAAATACAGCAGATCAGGTGTGAGGCCCAGCCCCTAAGTGACCCGAGACAAGTCACTTCCTCTCTCCTAAAGCCTGAAAAGGGTTGGGTAAAAAAAAAAAATACCCTGAATTGCGTCACTTCCAGTCTGTGTTCCAGGCTCTTTCTCCACAGGCTTCCCACTGAAAAGCACTTGACTTGCTTCTTAGAGACTTATTTTTAGGAACAGACTAGGCTCAGTTCACTTGTTCCATTTCACAGAGACTCCGATTTGAAAGCTCCCAGTAAGATCCAGCCACGCTAGACAACATAGCAGCCAGTACATCCTGGCTGCCAACAACCTCTATTCTACAATCCTCACTCAGCAGAGCACCCTCATGCATGTGCCCTCCACAAGGCACGAGGAAATTCAAGGGAAAAAGACACCACCATGCAATTAAGCATGGCAACACAAAACAAGCCAGATTTTTTCCTTTGTTTCCCATTAAGTTTAGTCAAAACAGCACCTTTCAGGCTTGTCTGTGTGTGATCTTTGCGTTGGCCTTCAAACTCTCATTGAAAAGAGATTATTTCTTGATTATTTACTATGCAACACACAAGACAATGCCAATAGCAGTTAATTATTACTCAACAACATGGACTCTGCCCTTAAAAACGTGTTTTATGCCCTTGCCAGTAAACACCCATGCAGAGCCTTACTGACTCATTCTCACAATGGAATGGGAGAAGAAAAGGAGAGCCACCAATAAACTCTTTTCTAACCACTCCTCATAATTTCTCATTTAGTTACAGCTGGAAAATGAAATGCTGCTGCCTGAACCAGCAGAAGGATTGGGCAAGAAAAAAAAAAAAGGAGGGACAAAAACCACAGTGGGGCCTTCAGATTCACTCACGCAATAAATGTTTTACTGACCATCTGCGAAGTGCCAGGCAGTCTGTTCCCCCCAAACAGCCCTGATGTCAATCTGTAAAATTTATGATTATTTAAATATTTATTATAATAGAATACAGCATTGCGTTTTTTTCAAAGCACTTTGATTTCTAGTATAATATGCCTTCCACAGTCCATGTGGCATTGGGAAGCTCATCTAGCATCTCTTCCCCGTATCTGCTTCCCAATGACTCTCCCTTGAGAACTGGTGCCCTTTGGCACTCACTCATTCCAGCCTCACCCTGATACTTCACTGCAGTCCGGAGCAGACTGCACATTCCTGAAGGGCATGTTTTCTATATGCGTTCATTCTTCCCAACATTAGCAAAGTATCTACTATGTGCTGCATACCACATCTTCTGAAATCCCCACAACATACGGAGTTCTCTGCTGGTACATCTGGCCTCAGAAATGTTAAATGCATCAGTCAATAGATTATAGCTTAATACAGAAACAGCCTGGTAGCAACCAAACTAGCTAAGAAATGAAGACAGCATTGGTAAATAAAACCCACTAAATGGTGAGCCCTGATGTCACCATTAGGCATTCCCAATTCCTTTATCATCATCAAGTATGTTGCCTTCCTACCAGAAGCAGTTGACTGATTGCCATTTTACCGCATTTTCCTCCAAACATGACTGGGGGAAAGGCAAGAGCAAGAACTGGTAAGAGAGTGTACAGATACAGAGAACCCAAATCTTAACAAAGCACTGAGGCACTGATAACTGTTCTCTAACCCCTGCACTCACACAACCAACTCTAAAGACCACATCCTATCAGCAAAGACTTTTTCATCTCATTTACCCCTTTGGTCCAACAGTCTTATTTATTTAATCATTTTGACGGTGGCTTACCTTTTATTTAGAGCCAATTATGTACCTGGCCCCAGACCATGACCTATAATGGATAGAGACAATCAGTGATACATGCCTGCTCTCAAGAAGCTGACAATCTGGTTGGAAAGATAAAACTATCACACAAAACATCCAAGAACAACGAGGACTTATGAGCTATACATGAAACAAGATTTCATGAATGAGATTAATATGGGCTGAAGTGGTCAGGGTATGCGTCATAGAAGAGGAAGAACACAAGAAGCAAAAAAAAGGATATCAAATGGTAACAGAAAAGATTTTTCAAGACAAGAGGGCAGATATGAATGAAGAAAAGGAAATGGCGATAGAAATGGTGACTGGGGAAACAGGAAGAGAGTTCAAAGGGGTGCCCAGCCTGCATAAAGTAGAGGATGAGCACTGCAGAATAAACGAACAAATTTCAAAAGGAAAAAGTCAGCTAGAGGATTCTGTTCATTTATTTATTCAATGCATAATACAGAGCCTGTCCTATGTGCCAGGTACCATGCCGGGTGCTGGAGATGCTGGGATGCAAAGGTAAACCTGACATTACCAGTGTTTTCAAGGGTCTAGGAGTATGTCATCGTAGAGAGACAGCAAGTACACTGGTGATTAAAGGACAGAGTGATAAATGCAATGAGCAAGTGCAAGGGACCTATGGGACAGGAAATATGGGGCACTAACTTCACGCTGAGAAATAGTGATTTGGGATTAATAATTATCCATGTGATTATTCATGATGACGGCTTCCATTTATTGCATATCTCCTATGTACTAGGTACTAGACTAAGTACTTTATATATTATGTCACTGAATCTTCAGACCCCTCTAATTACTAGCCCTATTCCATTTCACCAGAGAGAAAGTAGATTTTACAAAAATCACGGAACTGCTGAGTGGCTTCCGTGAGTCCAGAGAACGTCATCTTGGCCTTGTCCTCTACCACGAGGCAGAAGCAATCCCAGTCCAGACAAGCCTCCTAAGATTGACTGCACAGGGTTAATGCAATACATCCAAGGGAAACGCTGCTGGCCAGGTCCTCCAAATAATGCTGGATATAAAATTCTACCTCCTGCAAGGTCACTTTTTCAGGACTGAATGTGCCAACCTAATTTCAAATGGCTCTCCCAGGATAAAAATGAAGTTCTACTTCCTAGAGGCATTAATATGCCCCTCCTGCCTCCCCTTCTGTGTCTCTCAGCCCCAACCCCTGAGGAAAACAAGAGCTGTTGGCGAGACACTGCCTCAGACCTAAATACCAGACCAAAGGTAAAGAGAACATTGGCAACCTTGCCAAATCCCCAGGACAGCTTTTATGTGCTCCTTTTGATCATCTGTGAGATCATTTAAGAAAAAAAAAAGACGATTTTCATATCCAAAAGCCCCTCTGGAACAGAGTACAAACCTTTGAAAGGTTACAGGAAAGTTTTCCACAGACATGGAACTTCCAGCAGGAAAGTAGAAACCACAGTGCCCTCTGAGAAAACATCTCAACACAAAAAAGGGCACAGCCGGCACTGAAGGTTACTTAAATATAGGGAGTACTTTCTTCAGCCAGAGAGAGGGCCTCCCAAACCAGCGCAAACTCACAACCTACAGAGATGGACCAAGCAGGCACTCTTCAAACTAGACTGGGCAAAGCAGTCTTGCAAACTTTCCTCCACCAAGGCAATAGACTCTCTGCCCTGTTAAAGTAGTAATGGCTGCTTTGGTTCCTTATATCATCAAAGAGATGGAGAGAAGAGAGGGGACATAGAGGGGTCTTGGGAGATGGTAATTGGGAAGTTGGGAAATCATGTTTGAAAACCAGATGGAGATGAAAAGGAATCTGAGATGGGAAACAGGGCAGATATATCTGGGATGTTTATTTAAGGCTATGCATGGGGAGCTCTGCAAGCAGAGTGTGTATATCTGACACTTGTTGAAGTGACAACTCTGGATCTCTGCAGAGACTGTGAGACGGGAGGCCTCAGCAGCTGTCACACTCCAGTAAGCTGGCAGCTCTGCCTCGGATCTCCTGGCAAATCCCTGCCAATAGCTCAGATGGAAAGGTAACCACTTAATTAAAAAGAAAGAAAGAAAAGTAAAGACACAACAATCTAGAGATGGAAAAGAGAGCAAC
This sequence comes from Cacajao melanocephalus, assembly GCA_963573385.1. Classification (NCBI taxonomy): domain Eukaryota; kingdom Metazoa; phylum Chordata; class Mammalia; order Primates; family Pitheciidae; genus Cacajao; species Cacajao melanocephalus. The sequence goes on from CAUYLG010040408.1 coordinate 42,542, forward strand.
AGAACCTAATATTGAGAGGAAAGGGTGATAAAAGAGTGATCCTAGGCTTTGGAAAAGGGGTCAGGAAGAAATAGGAAAGATCTATCTTGATTTCTAAAAAAGGGCCCCTTTTCCCTGGCCCCCTCTAAAGTTAGGAGAGATTCTTTAGGGAATTGTCAGAAGAGAAGGGAACAGAAAACCCAACTAAATGCAGATGGAAACCAAGAGAAGTTAGTCTCTCGGCTGCTATTCAGCAAGATAGACAAACATTTAGTAAATGGTCAAGGCAAAAAGGAAGCAAAAATAATCCGTCAGCACAAATTTTTAAATACTGTCTCCTTATTCCACTCAGACCTGACTGCTTGTCTAGCTCCCTTTCTAACTCTCAGGTCATTCTTACCGTATCTCTTAGAGCCTTTTCAACAGCCTGCATACCCAGCAGCTGTGAGTTACCTGGGTCTATCCCTTTCTGCCAGGGGACTGGGACATGTTCCAGTATAAAATGGCCCAGAATCTTATCTCCCTTCACCTCGGCTTACCTCCACTTCAGTCTGGAAGAGCCCTGAAATCTGCCTTAAGATAATTCAGAAGAGACAACCTGTCACTTCTGGGATCTAGAGCGCCTATGATTATCAAACAACCCAGGCTTCCAGCTTTAGCTCCTTTCCAGCCACTTCACATCATCGCTCCTTAAGGCATTTCAGTATTTTTTGCAGCCTGAGAGTCATCTTTTCAGTACAGTTAAGAAAAACCTGTAACCATTATAACTATCCTACAACATCTTGAGTGTTCTCAAAAGCTCACAGTGAGTTTTCTCATCACAGGAATTTTTCTGCAGAGTTCCTGGCACATGGGCACACTCTTGACTTTTACCAGGGGTCAAAGTGGCAGGTTAGAGGGTCTGGCTGAAACCAGGAGACTAGACTAGATCCCTTGCTAAGCCTCTCCCATAGTCTCTATAAATGAAGCAGGGATATGCTCCACCCTGCAAAAAGGTAGAAATAAGCATGTCAGGTCTTCTAAGCATTAAACTGAAAAACCAAACAGGTATCAGATCCACACAGAAAGGTGCAAAATCACCTGATGAAAACAGAAAGGTGCCCAGGCTGGTAAACTTGACTGCAAGTAGATTAAATTGTTTTTTAAAAAATCTATATTTACATATATCTAAATCAGGAAAGGGATTGGCCAGTGGAAGCACAGAAAAGCTGAGACATCTAAGCAAAGAGGCAGTGCCTGCTGAGGTACAGGCCAGGGAAAAGTGGCCTTGCCCAAAACCACATGGCAGGGGACACCCTTTCTGTGGAGGTAAAGCCAGTCTTCAAGCCTCTTTCTTCCTCTGGTTCCTCTAATACAAGTGCCACTTATGCCCCTTGTTCTGAAGCTACTGTCCTCAGTGACCAGGTCTGCTACACCAGGCCATGTGCTACACTCAGAGTGCCTTCCTCCCCACCAGCTACACACCAACACAAAAACCCATACATCATGCCTTTTGAACACTCCTGAGACCTTTCCCAGTTTAACAAGACAATCTGCAGAGTAGCAACTTTCATACTAGGGTCTAAAAACCTACTAGGTAAAAAAATCCTGGAAAAAGGCAGTCAGGTTGATGGCTCAGGCCAGCAGTTGTCAAGCTTGAGCACACATCAGAATCACCTGGAGGGTTTGTCAAACACAGATTGCTGGGCTCCAGCCCCAAAGTTTAATATTCCATAGGTCTTGGGTGGGGCCTGAAACTCTGCATTTCTAACAAGTCCCTAGGTGAGCCTGACATTAACTGGTCTGGGGATCACATTTTCAGAATCACTGGCCTGAACTATTCAAATAATCCAGGACACAGAGGTGGAAGACCAAAAACACTGTCATTTAAAACCCCAGACAATTCCCTTAACTTCCAGGAGACAATCACTCCTTATCTGAGTAGCAGTGAAATAAAACTCACTAGTTCAGCACCAACCACATGCCAGGATCTACAGGACCACTCCAGCCTTCATTATCTAATTCTACCTGAGTAGGGTAATATTTAGGCTAAATGAATCATATGACTTCAACAATATTACCGTAATTAAAATTAATAGGCCAACTTTTTTTTTTAGAAAGATCAAGAATGAGTGACAAATACAGAGGTCAATTACAGGATACATCTGAGTTGGAATCTCTCTTACCCCCAGGCCTCATCAGGGAGGAAAAGGAAGATAAGGTAACCAGCTACCTAGGAGAAAGTGGCAAGAATTTCTGGAATCCCTTATCTTCCTCTCCCAGCCCAAACACAGATCCCTCAAGTAATTCAGTAAATCAAAGAAGATATGCTAAGAAGTCCTGGGAGAACACAGGATTCTTTTCCCACTATACCTCCACGTGGGCAAAATCTGGTAATCTCAGATCTACGGGTTGTGGAGAGGAAACAGAAAGAAACAAGCTGTGCAGTTGCCCTTACAAGCTTCTGCACTATGGTGCACTACACAGAAAACACTTCCAAGCAGGGAAAATCCTTGGAAGGAACAGTCAGAAGCAAGCTAGGAAGAAATCCTATCCAGGAAGGAAGCAAGTGAGGCCGGGGCAGAAAGATCCTGAGCAGTGCCTGTCTCTTAGAAAACTCAGGGATATTTTCTAATATGATGTTGCTGTGTGGATAGTGTCCACAGTTTGGGGCACGCTGAGAAAAATCAAAGTGAGGCCAACAGAAGAGCTGCTTTACATAAGGCTGATATGAGCAGGTAAGTCCAGCCATGGGGTGTTGGACTGTGGTGGACGAGAAACAACTCTGTCAGATTCTGCTTACAGGTTCCCCCACACAGGGCCCCTCCCCATTCAGGACTCCAGAAAAGCAACATGATAGGGAGCCATTGCTTCTGAAAACAGACACTGCCCTCAAAAACCCTGATGATGATTACCCTAGAATCTCATCCTTCTTTCACTCCCCCTCCTTAGACCATCAAAATGTGGCCAGTCCCTGAGGTTCTCAGACATTAAGAGTCAGAAAGGTAAACACTGCATGTTCTCACTCACATATGGAAGCTAAAAAAGTTGATCCAATAGAAGTAAGAAGCAGAACAGAGGATTCTAGAGGCGGGGAAGGGTAGGGGGAAGAGGGAAATAGGGAGAGATTTGGTAAAGGACACAAAATTATGCTAGATAGGAGGACTAAGTTCCAGTCTTCTACACCACGGCCAGATAACTACAGTTTACAATAACATATAGAGTTTCAAATAGCTAGAAGCAAGATATTGACTGTTCCCAACACAAAGAAATGGTAAATGTTTGAAATTATGAATATGCTAATTATCCTGATCTGACCATTATACATTCTGTGTATTAAGATATCGTTATATACCCCATGAATATGCACAATTATTGTTTATCAATTAAAAATAAATAAAATCAGATTGTTTTTTAAAAATGTGCTCAGAGAAGAAAGAAACCTTGAAGTTGAAGAGCCCACTCAAGCAGGGAAGGACAGCTGATAAAACTAGACATGTTTAGCCTAGAGAGATGCCGGAGCCAAGTATCTGAAGGGCTATCATGGGGGAAAGAGATGAAACACGTTCTATGTGAAAATGGCCAGAGAGGGGCGGGGAGGGTAAGACAGAGGCTGTTAAAGTTACATTATTTTTGTAATATCCACTACAAAAAGTTAAGCTCCACAAAATCTCACTTGGCATCAATTCACAGGCCTGGATTACAAAAGGGTGAGAAACTCACTAGCCATGCCCTAGAAGGTCTCCATGATCTGGGCCTGGCCCCTCTTCAACTTTACAGGAGGGTGCTCTCACTTCATTCAACACAAACCATCCCTCTGTTGCTGGGAGGGGCCCAGCTCCCTGCTGCCTCCCAATCTTGTACCTGCTGATCCCTCACCATGAACAGATCTTGGCAAGGCTGGCTCATTGGCAACATTCAGGTTTTAACTCAAATTACCTCTCCTCAGAGAGGCTTTCCCAGACACTTCCAAAGTAGCCCCACCTGGCCTTCCCCAGAATCACTGTCCATCACATCACTCTATTTAGATAAATATTATTTTCTCTTTATTTTCTTCACAGAACTGACCTCTCTCTGATATTACCCTGTCTACTGTGTGTTTGTATTATAACCAGCCTTTCCCACTTGAACATAAGTTCCACGAGAAGCAAGACCTCACCTATTTACCTGTTTCCCAGTGCCTAGAACATTCTGTCAGATACTGACACTCAAATATTTATCTATTAAATGAATATGTGTTGAAACAGCAGCACAGTCCAGTTCTTTGTGTATGAGAAATCAGGTTCTACATGCAAAGGTGTTTTCTTTTCCATCCAAATTATGGAAACTAGTTTGCTTAAGGTAAGAATTAAAAGACTACTAACAAAAAATACCAGATTTTTTCTGCAATAAATAATTAAATGACCACCTTAAACTTTGCAGATAGATTAAGTCTGCCTAGACAGGAACACATTTTGGTTTTTTTATAATGGCATTTCAAGTGACAATTTCTGGGTAGTTGTTAATAACTGAAATGTTCAACATATAAAAACCATTCTTAGACCTTCTATTGTAAGGTAAAATGACATGATACAACTATCATAACACAGATACTATGATGCAAATTCAAACTTTATATACATGGAAAAACACTAAAATAATCTTAGTATCAACCAATTGTTCAACATTTGAAAAATAAAAATAGGAACATTTATTTATTTATTTATTTATTTATTTTGAGACAGAGTCTCACTCTGTCACCAGGCTGGAGGGCAGTGGCGTGATCTCAGCTCACTACAACCTCCACCTCCTGGGCAATTCTCCTGTCTCAGCCTCCCGAATAGGTGGGGATTACAGGTATGTGTCACCACGACCAGCTAATTTTTGTATTTTTAGTAGAGATGGGGTTTCACCATGTTGGCCAGGATGGTCTCGAACTCTTGACCTCATGATCCGCCTGCCTCAGCCACCCAATGTGCTGGGATTATACAGGCATGAGCCACCACGCCTGGCCAAAATAGAAACATTTATTACACTGCTATCATTCAACAAAACTCACTGCACATCAACGAAAGCACATAATACCACTACACATGCAGCCCACATTCAAACCACTTTTTTCACTTTTCCCAAAGATTTGATAGAAGCCAGCCAGACTGCCCCCTTGCGCTGACATTGAAAAAATTTAGACACTTTCAGTGTTTGCTGGAGTCAAGTTGTAGGCTGTGTGGCATATATCAGAGCCCTCAAACATAAGTGCTGCCCCTACACTCTAAAAAAATCCCATTTCAATAAAGCAAGTGATCCAGGTCTTATAAGATATTAACAACAGAGCACTAATCAAGCATTATGGAAATGGCCTATAAAAGGACAGTGTGTGAGCCCAATTCCAGCAACAGAAATATAGAGAAGAATTATCTCATTAAGCAGAAGTCTGTGGAACAGAATACTGAGTAGCTTTCCAGTAGGCCACAGATAATTTACAAAATGATTGCAAAGGGCACCATTTGCTTATGCAAAATAGCATCTTTCATCTAAAAACTTCAGCATGCCATTTGACCAGAGACTGTTTTTGTTGAAGTCTTAAACATGAGAATTGGTCCCAGTTTTCAAGAGTCCAGCCACTTTCTCTACTAGGCAAATGGGAAAACAGTCAATGGGTAATTAAACTGGCTTTGGCTTTGGGCTGCTGCTAGTTTTCCTTGCTAGGAAGGGGCTTCTTCACAGTAAGATGGCAAGCCAGAAATAATGACAAGAATATGTAGAATATGTTATAACACCACATTTTACTTGGGCCTCAGAACTCCTCAAAATGCTCTCTTATTTCTGATGTATTTATTTATTTATTTATTTTTGAGACAGAGTCTTGCTCTGTTGCCAGGCTGGAGTGCGGTGGCTCAATCTCATCTCACTGCAACCTCCGCCTCCCGGGTTCAAGCAATTCTCCTGCATCAGCCTCCTGAGTAGCTGGGACTACAGGCACGTGCCAACACACCCAGCTAATTTTTGTATTTTTTAGTAGAGAGGGGGTTTCACCATATTGGCCAGGAGGGTCTCGATCTCTTGACCTCATGATCCGCCCACCTCAGCCTCCCAAAGTGCTGGGATTACAGCGTGAGCCACCGCGCCTGGCCCTTATTTCTGATTTATACATGGCCTCATGAATGTAGCAGAAAGAAGCAGGAAAGGCCTGGCATCTGTCCAGCACATCACATGGCATCTTAGACACTAGGAAATTTTCAATCAGGGTAGCAGGCAAATGGTCATGGCTCTGAACATGGCTGCAACTGCAAGGCCACTCTGATTTAGATTCCAGCTCAAGAATTTGTCTAAGCCCCTCATCATCAGTGACATATTTCCATGAACTATCTCAAACATCCTCTACTCAGCCAGTTTCACAGGTCTATAACACCTCTACACATTGGAGAGGGTGGTAGAAAGCCCAACACACTCTCATACTCAGAGGGTATGATATTAGGGGGGGCAGGAGGAGTCAATTTGACAATATAAGTATCAAAAGCATTAAAATTCTCCATACCCTTGGGTGCAACTTTTCCATTTAGAAATTTATTTTTAAGGAATAATTCTGAATGTATTTAGCAATATAACTACAAGGATGTTGACAGCTGTAAGAAACCAGAAACAAGCTAAATGTCAAAAAATAGGACCTGGTTAAATAAATATACCCATTAACAGAATGTAACTATACTCAGCCATTAAAAACAATGTTGTAAAAGATTTAAAGACATGAAGTAATCATATAAACTATTAAGTGAATAAAGAAGTTCACAAAACTTTATGCATGGTGGCTGGGCGCAGTGGCTCACTCCTGTAATCCTACCACTTTGGGAGGCCTAGGCTGGTGGATCACTTGAGCTCAGGAGTTCGGGACCAGCCTGAGCAACATGACAAAACCCCATCTCTACAAAAAATACAAAATATTAGAAGGGCATGATGGTGCGGGCCTATCATCCCAGCTACTTGGGGGGATGAGGTGGGAGGATCACTTGAGCCCAGGAGGTCAAGTCTGCAGTGAGCTGAGATGAGGCCACTCCACACTCCAGCCTGGGTGACAAAGTGAGACCTGTCTTAAAAAAAAAACCTTTATGCATAACATTTCATTTTTATTAAAAATACTTCATTTTTGCAAAAATTACAATCTGAAAATCTGAAACAGTGTCAGTCTGTTCAGGTTGTCATAACAAAAATGTCATAAACTAATGGCTTAAACAACAAACATTAACTTCTCAAGTTCTGGAGGCTGGAACATCCGAAATTAAGGTGTCGACAGATCCACTGTCTGGTGAGGGCCTGCTTTCTGGTTTGCAAAGAGCAGTCTTCTTACTGTGTCCTCACACAGCCAAGACAGTGAACTTGACTCTCTTTCATTTCTTCCTGAGGACATTAATCTCATCATGAGGGCCCCACCCTCATGACCTAATCCAAACCAAATTACCACCTCCTGATATCATCCCATTGGGAGTTAGGATTTCAACGTATGAATCTGGGGGAGACACACTCAGTCTACCCCAAGAAGATGTGTACCAAAATACTTTATAGTGGCTATTTCTGGCCAGTGGGATTACTGGAGAGATCTAGTTTGTTTTTTGTTCTGTTTTTTTGTTTTCTTTCATCTTTTGAAAACATTTTATACAATATATATGAGTCAGGCTTTATATTAAAAAAAAGAAAATGAAAAAAAAACAGAAATTACTGTTTAACAATAATTCAATGGCCTGTGGAAACATCTCACAGATTTAAACACCTATCTGTGGGATGATCACAACATCCAGAATCACATGCAATGACGTTAGAATTTCTGCCCAGTGACATGCATTATATATAACATGGTGCCAACCAGAATGTTGCTTCACTGAGTGTTTCTTAAGGTCTTAAATAAATGGTGCTGGATATAGACCCAACACACCAGGAATATCCCATCTTGATGCCATAATTACAAATGTTATTTTAACATTTACAAAATATATATATAAGTAAACAAAAAGTTAAACAAAGCATCTATTAAAGGAGGAGGAGAAGGCTTTTCTAACCTCCAGGCAGCATCTTATTATCAGGCTTAGCCCCTTCTAGGACCTGCTCCTAAAGCTTGTGAATAATCTCAGAACCTCAGTACCTCCTTGTTCAACAAGGATTCTGAATTAAAATCTGATTCCAGAGGAGGGAGGGTGCACACATGCTTTCTTTCTGGAATTTGCATGCATAAGGTTTTGCTTTTCCTCCACCACAAATCCCATGACACTCCTCATTATTATATTTGGCTTTAATATTTTATGTACATATGTAAAAATGCTACTTTAGAAACTGCATTACTATCTTATAAGTGATTCTAGCAACCTTAGACAGTAGGTGAGAATGCTCATCCCTACTGAAAGTCAGCAGTAGGAGCCTATGCAATCTGTCCCAATGCACGTAGCAAGTTAACATGAGAGCCCAGCTTTGAGGACACAGCTGCTGACTCAGCAGCCTCCTCACATTCCAGACCTTTGCATAACCAGCTGTTCAGATAACCCCCATCAAGACAAGAGTTCTTCAAGGCACCAGATTATTGACCAAAAGGCAAATGTAATCTGTATGGCCATTGGTTCTAGGAAGTAGGGTGGAATTATGTTACCACGGAATGAACATGGGCTGACAACTAGTGTCACCAAATACAGACAGTCAGTATTACAAGCACCATCCTCCCCAAAGATATCCACATACTAATCCCTGGAACAGTGGACATGTTACTTTACGTGGCAAAAGGTACTTGGCAGATGTGATTAAATTAAGGGCCTACAGATGAAGAGGTTATCCTGGATTAGCCGCTGGTACAATGTAATCATAAGAGTCCTCAAAAGTGGAAGAGGGAGGTAGAAGAGATATATCTATGGAAGAATGGTCAGAGAGATGCAACAATGTTGGCTTCGAAGATACAGAAGGGGCCATGAGCTGGGGAATACCAGCAGCATCTTGAAGCTAGAAAAGGCAAGGAAAAGGATTATCCTCTTGAAGCTCTAGAAATAAACAGCTGTGCCAGCATCTTGATTTTAGCCCAGTAAGACCCATGGTGAACTTCTGATGTATACAACTACAAGATAAATGTGTTGTTTAAGTCACTAAGTTTGTGGAAATTTGTTACAGCAGCAATAGAAAATAATAGAGAGACTATATTGATTTTTTAACAGTTGAAATCATGGTCCTCACTGCAACATAATAAAGAGAACTTCAGTTTTAATTAAATCTAACTTTCTCACTTCAGTCAGTCTCAGGGGAACTACCAGAAAACAGGGCTGCCAGGTTCTCTACAGGCATTCTATGGAGACCTTTCCCATCGTGTGGGACACAGTATTGGTGGAGGAGAAAGGACGTTGGTTAGAACATCCCATGATGTGGTGGAAAGAATAAGGTGCTGGAGTCGGGCAAAGTGGGGTTTAAATCCCAGCTCTTCCACACACCAGATGCAATAATCCATCCAATCACAGCGTTCTTAGCAGTAACAATGTAAAAATACAGGCACACCTTGTTTTAGTGCACTTCGCTTTATTGTGCATTACAGATAACGAGGGGTTTTTTGTTTGCTTTTTTACAAATTAAAGGTCTGTGGCAACCCTGTGTTGAGCATGTTCAGCATCATTTTTCTAACAGCATGTGTTCACTTCATATATGTCACATTGTTAATTCACACAATATTTCAAACTTTTTAATAATCATATCTGTTACGATTTGTGATTAGTGATCGTTAATGTTATTACTGTAATATTTGGAGGGCACCACAAACTGTGCCCATATAAGACAGCAAACTTAATCCATAAATGTTGTATGTGTTCTGACGGCTCCCCTGTCTCTCTCCCTCTCCTCAGGCCTCCGTACTCCCCGAGACAACGATAATATTGAAATTAGGGCAATTAATAACCCTACAATGGCCTGTAAGTGAAGTGGTCAAGTGAAAGGGAGAATCATACCTCTCTTACTTTAAATCAAAAGCTAGAAATGATTAAGCTGGGTAAGGAAGGAATATTCAAAGCTGAGGCAGGCTGAAAGCTAGGCCTCTTGTGCCAAACAACCAAGATGTGATGCAAAGAAAAAGTTCTTGAAGGAAATTGAAAGGGCTACTATAGTGAACACACACATAATAAGAAAGCAGAACAGTCTTATGGCTGACATGGAAAAAGTCTGGGCAGTCTACATATAAAAATCAAACCAGCGACCACATTTTCCTAAGCCAAAGCCTAATCCACAGCAACTAACTCTCTTCAATTCTATAAAGGCTGAGAGAGGGAACGAAGCTGCAGAAGAAAAGTTTGAAGTTAGCAGAGGTTGGTTCGTGAGGTTCAAGGAAAGCAGCTGTCTCTGAGTAACATAAAAATGGAAGGTGAAGCAGCAAGTGCTGATTCAGAAGTTTCAGCAAGTTATCCAGGAGATCTAGCTAAGATCATTGGTGAAGGTGGCTACACTAAACAACAGATTTTCAATGTAGATGGAAGAGTCATCTACTGGCAGAAGAGGCCATCTAGGACTTTCATAGATAAAGATAAGTCAATATCTGGCTTCAAAGCTTCAACGGACAGTTAGTGATACAGCTAGTGACTTTAAGTTAAAGCCAGTGCTCATTTACTATTTTGAAAATCCTGGGGCCCTTAATAATTATGCTAAATCAACTCTGCATGTCCTCTACAAATAAAACAACAAAGACGGCATGATGGCACATCTATTCACAGCATGGTTTACTGAATATTTTAAGCCCCCTGTTGAAACCTACTACTCAGAAATACATTTCTTTCAAAATATTACTGTCATTGACAATGCACCTGGTCACCCAAGATCTCTGATGGAGGTATTCAAGAAGATGAATGTTGTTGTAATGCCTGTTAACACATCATCCATTCTGCTGCCCATAGATCATGTAGTCATTTTAACTTTCAAGTCTTATTGTTTAAGAAATACATTTTGTAAGGCTATACCTGCCATAGATAGTGATGCCTCTGAAGGGCCCAAACAAAGTCAATTGAAAACATTCTGGAAAAGATTAGTCATTGTGGATGCCATTAAGAACATTCATGATTCATGGAAGGAGATCAAAACATCAACATCAACAGGAGCTTAGAAGAAGTGGATTCCAATCCTCCTGGACGACTTTGAGGGATTCGGACTCCAGTGGAGGAAGTAACTGCAATGTGATAGAAATAGCAAGAGAACTACAATGAGAAGAGGAACCTGAAGATGTGACTGAATAGCTACAATTTCATAACAAAATGTTAATGAATAAGGAGTTGCTTCTTATGGACGAGCAAAGAAATTGGTTTCTTGAGATGGAATATACTCCCTGTAGACATGCTATGAACATTATTGAAATGACAACAAAGATTTAGATAAACTTAGTTGATAAGGCAGTGCAGCAGAGTTTGAGAGGACTGACACTAATTTTGAAAGAAGTTCTACTGTGAGTAAAATGCTATCAAATAGTATCACATCCTACAGAGAAATATTTGGTAAAAGGAAGACTCAGTCCTTGCAGCAAACTTCATTGTTGTTTTATTTTAAGAAATGGACACAGCCACCTGAGCCTTCAGCATCCAGCACGCTGGTCAGTCAGTAGCCATCAACATCAAATGTACATTGTTTTTATATGCACTTGGAACCAAAATATTTGTGTGACTCCCTTTATTGAGATACTTGCTTTATTGCAGTGGCCTGGAACTGAACCCACAGTATCTCCAAGGTAGGCCTGTACCAACTTGACAGTATTGTGACCAATTATAAGGTTAAATAACATGTGAATAAAAGTATCCTGCACAGTGACTGTCAGGAAGCATACACTGTAAATGATGACTGCCGTAACCATTACTGTAATAATCTACCTCTTTCTGGGCCTCTGAGTAACAAGCCATGTGACTTTGTGTTCAAATCTCTCCAGACCCTGGCTTCCTCCTCCAGTACATGAAGAAGGCAGATGGCTCTCTGACCATCTCACTGTACAGCTCTGAGGATTAAAATAACAATGGAAATGGAAGCATTGTGAAAAACACAAGCCCAACACAAATGTAAAGTGGGACTTTTTTAGATTCTATCCAGGAATTCTCCAGAGTCCTTCAAAAGAGCTGGCTTTCTCAGGTCATCCCCAGAAAAGATGCTCCATACACTTGAATTCAACTCAGACCATACTTGGTGGTCCACCATGTGTCCTGTCTGACACAAGGAGAGTACTGAACAAAAATATTTGAGCATCTGAGATACTGATGGCTTGTGAAGCCATGAAGGAAATAAATAGGATATTTTGGGCTCAATCCTACAAAGGAAGTACCCAAATCCATCCCCTGATTCCTGGTCATCAGGAAGCAACCACTCCAGTGAGCATTTCATATCAACATTACCCCCTAATTCAAAAGGCCCTGGATAACTGTTATCCAGGGGCAGCTGGTACTAGAAAAGCCCTTGAAAATAAAAACCAGAACTTCATAATAAGAGGGAAAATAATAAGAGCTGACAGACTTAATCTTTCAAAATGAAGTAAAAATTATGCAAATAAGCTTATCTAAAATGTAAGACCTTATCTAAAATGTGAAATATTTAGATTATATTGAATTTTGCATTAATTCTTAGGCTAGACTGAGTTAATTACTGGTTTATTGTTGTAATTTTTCCAACATCACCACATAATAATATGACATCCTTTACTACACCTCTGACTTTCATGACACTACTATACAGAGGATAATCTTTGCAAAAATTATTTAAAAGCTTTCATTTTCTCAAAGGTGTATCTTAATATTCAAACATATTCAAATCCTTCTCCTTTGAAGTCAGTTTCTTGTCAGCATACTGGCTGTTTTCCTCGCCAATTATGAGTGGGTCTAACCCTGCCCAGTCCTCTTTTGTCTGTTCAGTAGTTTGAGCAGTTCTCCAGCAATCCTTTTATTGACTACCCATAATCCTATATCTTTTGCAAGATTTGCAATTTCACTTTGAAATACATTTGCATGGAAATTGCACCGTGCTGCCAGATCTGAAAGGAGAATGTTGGCTGATAGACCTTGAGGATAGCCAAAATAGATGCTGGTTTCAAGAGATGCTAGTTTCAAGGGGAGGATGACTGAACAGGGACTGTTTTGGTTTTCTACTGCTGCATAATAATGGCCACAAACTTCAAGGCTTAAAGCAACACACATTTAGTATCTCCCAGTTTTCCTGGGTCAGAAGTCTGAGCACAGCTTACATGGGTCCTCTGCTCAGAGTCTTGCAAAGTTGCAATCAGGGTGTCAACCAGGCTATGCTCCTTTCTGAAGCTCGGGGGCTCTCTCCCAAACCATGTGGTTGTTGGCAGAACTGAGTTCCCAGCAGCTATAGGACTGAGGCCCCATTTCCTTGCTGGCTATCAGCTGAGAGCTATCCTCTGCTCCTAGAGGCCCCTGTAGTCCCTTTCCACATGTGCCTCTCACATGCAGAAAGTCCCGCTCCAGGCTGCTAAAATGGAGTCTTAAATAATGTTAATACATCATGGAGGGGGCTACGCAAGGGTCTCGCACATTGGAGGTCACCTTCGGGTGCATTTGCCACAGGGATTGTTTTTATAAGTGATGGGTTCATTCGTGAATATTTGGATGTTATGATCACTGTTGCTTTCCTAGGTAACCCATCATTCAGAAATCCAGATAATGAATGCCTGCATAATGCTGGTCCTCACCTCTCAGATCCATCCTCTCCATTCCCACTGTCATGGCTCTAGTTTGGGCCTCTACATTCTTGCCAGCAGCCAGCACTAATAAATGGTGTCCAGTCTTGCTCTCCTCCCAGTCCATCCTCTGCATCGCCTCCAGAGAGAGCTTAGTAATCTGCAAACCTCACCATATTTTTTCTCTGCTAAAAACCTACCAATAGGTCACTATTACCAGCAGGATAAGGTCAAAGCTTTCTAGTAGGCAAATCAGTGCCTTTATGATCTTATTGCCCGAGATATTCAGTGCCAAGTCCATCTCTCTCCAGCCCTCCCTGTGCTCTCTCATCTTTAGGTCTAGGATTCCCCTCCCCACTCATCCACCCTTCTGATCTGAGTTCAAGGATCACAGCTTCTGTGAAGCCTGCTTGGATGTTCTCAAGAAGCTTCACGTGTTCTTTCTTTACATTTTCACTGAATATTTTTGCATAATCACTGCAGCAATTCCCTCAAATGCTAGTTTCCAGGTCTGTCTTCCCAACAGACTGGGAGCACCTGCAGGCAAGAACTAGTTTTTTCCTTCCTCTAGTTTTTTCCTTGAGCAGTACCAGAGAACAGACTATGGCAATGGCTGTAGAATTATTGTATATCTACCACAGCACGACAAATAAGAATACAGATTTTAAACCCCACAGCCTATATTTGAAAGCCAGCTATCCTGCGTCCTAGCTGTGTGACTCAGAGCAGGTTACTCAACTTCTCTGTGCCTTGGTTTTATCACCTCTAAAAGAAGAATAATTTTCATATTTGTTTCGTAACATTGTTATGAGGAGTAAACAAGCTAATATTTGTTAAGAACCTAGAAAAGGGTGTAACATATGGTTAAGATTATACAAATATTTGTTATGTAAAATAAATACCCAGTAACTCTGAGATACACAATGGTGGGAAATTCATACAAAGAAAGGAGAGATGCCACACAGGTCAGGGAGATTAGCTAATGACAAAACTGTTAATTGAACATTTTCTGCCAAAAAAAAAAACAGTATATTTAATAAAATCACCCCTCTCAGAAAACCCCACAAACAAATAGGTAAAGCAGGAATGATAAAATCCTGGTAATTCCAGGACCTGAGTGATAGGTATAAGACTGACTAAACTAGTCTCTTTGGTGTATGTCTGACGATGCTCAGAATGAAAATGGTTTAAACCTAAATAGGCCAACATAGGCTGAGCATCCAGGAAGTATAAAAGCACCTAAGCAAGGCTACAACTTTCATACAGAGAAAAGAGCCCTTTCCTTCTGCTGTTCATAAACTGACGAGCATCCCTGTGAGCTGAAGGAGGTGCTCCCAGATGAGCCCTTTCCAGCTGGATGGATGCCCTCTTCTGTTACATGCTGGTCTCCAGAGACAGCATGATGCAGTGGGAAAAGGTCTGGCATCAGGAGGGGTGAATCTAAGTGCCAGCTCTGTCACTTACTAGCCACCTAGCCCTCCTGAGCCTGAGTTTCCTCACCTATAAAATGGAAAACCCTACTTCATAGGGTTGCTAAAAGGATTAAATGATATTATATTGGCAATTAGTGCCATGTTTGGTGTATGGCACATACTCAGTAAACATATTTTTAAATAAAATTATACAAAACTAAACATACTCTCAGGAAGCATATCATTCAGCAATCACACTCTTTCACCTTCACTCAAATGGAATGAAAACTTATGTCCACACAAAAACCTGCTTACAGATGTTCTGGGCAGCTTTATTCATAATTCCAACCCTTGGAAGCAGCCAAGATGTCCTTCAGTAGGTGAATGGATAAATCAACTGTGGTGCACCCAGACAATGGCATACTAACCAGCACTAAAAAAAAAAAATGAGCTATCAAGCCATAAGAAGACATGGAGGAATCTTAAATGTATACTACTAAGTAAAAGAAGCCAATCCGAAAAGCCAATCATACCTACTGTATGATTCCAACTATATAACATTCTGAAAAAGGCAAAATTATAGACAGTAAAAAGATCAGTGGTTGGTAGAGGTTGGGAAGAGGAAGGCATGAATAAGCAGGGGACAGAGGATTTTTATAGCAGTGAAACTATTCTGTATGAAACTATAATGGTGGATACATGTCATTACACATTTGTCCAAACCCACAGAATGTACAACACCAAGAGTGAACCCTCATGTCAAATGAGTGATAATGATGTGCCAATTCAGATTCATCAGTTGTAACCAATGTGCCACTCTGGTGTGGAATGTTTAATGTGGGCGACATTGTGCGTGTGCAGGGGCAGGAACATATGGGATCTCCGTGTTTCCACTCAATTTTGCTAAAACTAATCTAAAAATAATGTTTACTACTTTTTAAAAAAATAGAAAAATCACATCATTTAGTTAAAAATATATTTAAATAAATTAATATAAACTTCAAAATAAGTAAGTAAAATAAAGAATAGGCAAACTCAGTATAAAACTATAGGTCAGAGAGCTGCCCTGCAAACTGAGGTGTGGGAAAACCAGGAGACTGAACTACACAGACCCCAGACCCATGGCTGGTTCCCTTCATGCCAGTGGCTCAAATATCAGACTCCACAGCTGACCTCCCTGGCAAAACAGACACCACCACATCTCACCCCAGAGATGTGAAAGGACCGTGTGTGGGTCAGCATCTCTCCTGAGTCACACAGGACAAATCACTCTCTGTAACAAACACCCTGGTTTACTGGCCTTTTCTGCCACACCAAAGTCACGTGAAAACTGCTTTCAGGAATCAGGGTTAAGTTCCTAATTAACACAATGGTGTAATCCTTGGGGCTCAGCTCAGCCCTGACTCCAGGACTATTCCAAATCCCATAATCTACCCTACTCCCCCATATCACCTCCTGGATTAAAAATTTTAAAGTTCTCACCAAGAAGGGTGGTCAGTGCTTACCACTTTCAGGCAAAGAAGAAAACAGGTCAGTATACTGGCAGCTCAGCAGCAGAACTACCAATTTTTAGAGTGTGCTAACATTGTCCAGGTAGAACTAGGGGGAGGTAGATGCTGAAAGGCAGATAGTCAAATGTGGCAGATTCCCCTAGGCATTTATCCAATTAATTTGAAAGCTTATGTGCACATAAAAGTCTGCATATGAATCACTATAGCAGCTTTATTCATAATCATCAGAATCTGGAAATAATCAAGATGTCCATGAATAGGTAAATGAATGAACTGTGGTACATCCATATTATGGAATATTGCTCAGCAATAAAAAATGAGCTATTATGCTACAAAAAGACATGAATGAATCTTAAGTACATATTGCTAAGTGAATGAATCCAGCCTGAAAAGCCTACATTTTCTGTGATTCTAATTACATGGCATTCTAGAAAAAGCAAAACTATAGAGGCAGTAAATAGACTAGTGGTGGCTAGGGGCTTGGGAATCGGATTTGAGAATTAAATAGATGAAGCACAGTGGACTATTTAGGGCAGTGAAATTATTCTATACGATACTATAATGTAAGTATAGGACATTAAGCATTTGTCAAAAATGCATAGAACTTTATAGCACGAGAGTAAGCTTAAATGATGCAATTAAAAAAAAAATCATTGATTGGGAGGGCAAGGATCCCAGGATGTAATGTAAAATGTGACCCCCAAAAATCCAAATGTATTACAAATGTATGAAATAACCTCACTGAAGGAAGAAAGTAAGGTGCTAACAGAAATAACTTTAGAAATCAGTGGAGTTCTGTTTGCCACAAACTAATGGCAAAAAGAACTATACATCAATACTGTACTATAGCTGAAAAGTTGTTTCCAATGGGGTTATGGATTAACGATTCTGATACTACCATACACATACACTGGAAGTGAACAATTCAGCAAATGGGTGGTGGGAGAGGGATCTCTAACTGCTTCTGGGGGATGTTACAGATAAGCAAGGGAGGAAGCTATAATGATTTACGTAATATGGATCAGAATTGGAGACATCAGTACAAACTTATGTTTAGCTTAATATAGATGGCTATAGAAATATTCATGGGTATTTGTATATTTAAGAGGTAGCATACACACATATTTCTTTGCTCTATCAGCTGAAAGGGCCTAGATGCAAAAACGTTCCAGCAGCAACTAACTGCCTGCCTCCACCCCCACACCTCCGATCCTGCTGTCTAACACCATGCTTTCAACAAAAGGAGTCAGGGCTCTTTGCAGAAATGCTGGATTCAGGAAATACACCAGATGAGCCTTGAATACTGTGTCGTGCCGGAAAGTTAAAATGTGCTTAAAACAACCAACAATGAGGGGGCAAAGGGATACAAGAGCCAAATCAAAAACAATTTGAGCAATGAAATAAAGAAGTACCTATAATACAAGGTATAGCTGGGCGCGGTGGCTCACGCCTGTAATCCCAGCACTTTTGGAGGCCCAGGCAGGTGGATCACAATGTCAGGAATTCGAGACCAGCCTAGCCAACATGGTGAAACCCTGCCTCTACTAAAAATAGAAAAATTAGCAGGCCATGATGGTGCATGCCTGTAATCCTAGCTACTTAGGAAGCTGAGGCAGGAGAATTGCTTGAACCTGGGAGGCAGAGGTTGCAGTGAACCAAGATCGTGCCACTGCACTCCAGCCTGGACAACAGAGTGAGACTCCATCTCAAAAAAAAAAAAATATAAGGTATAAAACAAATATTCATGACTCTTTACTGATAAAAATAAATGATTGAATAAAGCAATAAATGGGAGATGACATACAAATCTATGCAGAAGAATTCCAAATACTTGACATAGACACTCTACTCTTAAGGAGGTAGAATATAACTTTCCACTCTGTAAGTGCAGACTATGCATACTTTTTTCCAAAAAGTACTGCATGGAAAGAAAACAGTAACTTTGCAAATACCATCTCAAGCCAGGTGATCAAAGTTAACATCAACAGTGATAAGTCATATTGATAGTATGTACCCTTGAAATTAGATGATGAGAATGGCATCTTACCCTCTGTCTTTCTCCCAAAAACATACTAATCATGACAAAAACATCAAATTCCAGTTAAAGGAGATTCTACAACATAGGCCTGACCAGTAATCCTCAAAATTGTCAAGATCACCAAAAATCTGAAAAACAGTCTCAGCCCAGAGGACACTAAGGAGACATAAGAACTAAATGTGGTCCCAGACAAGATCCTGGAAGAAAAAATGAACACTAAGGGAAAACTAAGGAAATATGAAAAAGTATGAATTTTAGTTAAAAAGAATATATCAATATTAGTTCCTTAATTGTAACAACTGTACCATACCAACATTAGATGCTGATAATAGGGGAAGTTCAGTGTTGGCTATACAAGAACTCTCTGTACTATCTGTGCAATAATTCTGTAAATCTAAAACTGTTTTATAATAGAAAGTTTATTTTACAAAAAGAAAAAAGGTAGGGGGCCAGACATGGTGGCTCACACCTATATTTCCAGCACTTTGGGAGGCTGAGGCGGGCAGATCACTTGAGGTCAGGACCAGCCTGGGCAACCTGGTGAAACTCCATCTCTACCAAAAATATTAGATGGGTGCAAAAGTAATTATGTTTTTTGTCATTACTTTCAAAGGCAAAAATGCAGTAACTTTTGCACCAACCTCTACAAAGAAATTAGCTGGGCATGGTAGCATCCACCTACGGTCCTAGCTACTGAGGGGGTTGAGTGGGAGGATCACTTGAGCCTGGGAGGCAGAGGTTCCAATGAGCCAAGACTGCACCACTACACTCCAGCCTGGGTGATAAAGTGAGACCCCATCCCACTCCCCTACAAAAGAGAGAGAGAGAGAGAGAGAGAGAGAGAGAGAGAGAGAGAGAGAGAGACTGAGACTCCTACTGAGCAAGAGTGAACTTATGTTTAGTTAAAAATAACACCCAACTAGCAGGCAGAGAAGTTAGTCGCCTGAATGGCAGAATCTCAAGGCTCAGTCTCAACATCAGCATAGTTATTTAAATGATTCATGATCGTCCATTGGTTAATCTATGCAAAACCTTGAGATGAAAAAAACAAAACAAAAACCTTCCTCACCTGACAGAAGGGAAAGGACATACATATATCAAAGAGTTGGCTGGGTCACAGAAAATAGTGATATATGCCAATAATCTCAAAAGGCCACCTGCTGACATTCCACTTAAACCATCTGCCTCATCAAGATTATTCCTGTAGGCCACTAGTTTGCAATGTTAAGTAATTTAGCAACACAGAGTCATGGCCGCCTAGAGGATTTCAATAGCAAAGCCGTCATGTGGACTTGGGGCGCACCTACTCACAGGCCCACACTCCCTACTCCACACCGGGATAGTCATTCTCCTGTGTCAGGGAATGATATGTGTATAGAAAATATCTGTGACTGCCATTTCTCAAAATTCAAAACAAAGCCAATATGTTCATGATATACATTTCTACTGCTACAGCTACACTGCCACCCACAAAATGTGAAAATTTAAGATGTGTTCTTCTCCAGTATAGGCTCCCCAAGTTTCCTCTTCAGTTGGAGGAAACTGGGTTCATCTGAACTTGGACTTCTGGTTTGCTTTACACAGAGCTCTCGCTGGTAATGGGTAAAAGATAGTGGGTAGGCTGAGTAAGGCCTGGAGAAGTTTCTCCCACCGAGCATGTCAGCATCTTCCCATGTAATACCAGCAAGCATCTCACTGGCTGAAGCCCCTACCTTGCGGGCTACTGAGTGGGTTTCTTGAGAATGACACCTTTCCATTTAAAGGGTTAAAGAGGCTTAAGGAGGAAATATAGGGCCTAAAAAGGGTGGTATGGGAGAACATCCTCAGCTTTTCTTCATGGCACAGGGAGATTCCACAAAAGGGGAAAGGCTGGCACAGTTGGTTGTTCTATGGCCATGAGGAGAAGCATGACAAAAGAGGAGAGGCCACTAGATGGAAAAAACTCTCAGGAGAAGAGTGGAGGCCCAAAGGGGGAGTTAGGTGAGAGATGAGTTCAGAGAGAGGCTGGAGAGCCTGATGAAAGACCTCAACAAAGGGTGAGGGCCTAAGAGCTTACTTACAGAATCCTTAGTCCCAGAAGCTTCTGAGTTCAGGGGTGGGGATGGCTGAGACAAAGATTAGAGAATGCAACTTCTGCAGTAGTGAAGACCGGTACAGAAGCAGAGTGCAGGAAGAAGTCAGCCGCTGAGGCAAGAAGAGATGGCTGAGACCTGGACCAAAGCGGAAGCGGTTGAAAGAGGGAGACACATGGTCTAGGAGATGCAGGCAGAATACAAGACCATGATGAGCAGCCCCACGACACCAGGGTTACAGGACCCTTTCCAGTAACAGCAAGGGGACAGAAAGTCATGCGTCATTCCTTATGAAGAAGAAAAATAAAGCAGAAAGAACAAGGGACCTGAATTCTATCCAGAACTGCTGTCCTGTGGGATCCAAAACAAGCCACAACCTTTCCATGCTTCAGGTTCCTTCCCAGGAAAGGAGCATGACAATCCTGATCTCTGCACCCTCCTGCTCCATCCCTTTTGGTTAAAGCCTTGAGTCACACTTGGAGTATTTGCAGCGACAGTGCTCAGTGTGCTGGGATGAGCTCCACCCCTGTTTCTTCTCTTCCTTGGTTTCTTAGCCCTCTTCTTTTATTTTCTTTTCCTACCTGCCCATTCTAATTTCCTTCTCTTCTTCCCTCTCCTCATTTTTAAACGAACCTGTTCCTGCTCACCTGTATCTCTTGATTTTAATACAACTTTTCTTGATAAACATGTATTAAGCAAGTATCTAATGAAAGAAGCCAAGTAGCTTACTGGTTGAGGACCTGGATTCAGAAGCCAGAAGGCCCATGTGAACCCCTGGCTCTGCTCCTTCCTACCTGGGTAGTCTTCGGCAAGTTACTCAGCCGAGATCCCAGTTACCTTATCTGTAAAATGGGGCTAATGACAGCACCTCCCTCCAAGGGCTTTTGTGAGGATCAGCCAAGATGATTACATGTGTAGTGCTTAGAATAGAAATGGCATGGAGTGAGCACTCAGGAATGTCAATTATTACTACCCCTGGCACTGAGCTCTCTGCCTTCAGGGGACACAGGTGACCAACACAGGATCACCAGCTCTTAGGTAGTGACTCTGTTGAATAAGAATAAACAACAATCATAAAAACAATTATAACACAAAATGAGCTAAAGTACTTGAAGAGAAATACAGAAAGGGTGTCTGACTTCAAAGGGGCACACTATGGGTAAGAGGAATCAGGAAAGATTTCGTAGCAAGGGTTTTCATTTGAAATGGGCTTTGAAGAACAGAGACCAGACAGGCAGGAAAGGGAGGGAGGAAATTCCAGAGAAAGTGAAAAACATAAAGGCAGAATAGCCAAGTGAATGGGAACACTTTTAAGAAATTCAGTGGGGCCAGAGAACTGGGTTTCTGTATGGCAATGACAGAAAATGAGTTAGACAGGCATAGTGAAGTGACACTGGGAGGCCCCCGCCCGCCCGCTGTGGACTCCATATTTCGTTCACAGGCAGTGGGAAGCCACCAAAAGTTTTTAAGTAGAGACATGATGGACCTCACGCTTTAGGAGCTGGCATGCTGGGTGGACAAGAGGAGCCCTCCAGCTCTACCAATACACAATCTCCTCTGTGAGGACAGATGGACGCATGCCACATGCATACAGTAGTCCTGCATGCACACTGAGGAGAAACTCCTCTCCAGAGACAAGGGCGCTGGATTCTTAAAGGAGCTAAGTGCCCAGCCATGCAATTAAATTCAGCGGGGTTGGGGAATGGATTTCTTAAGTGCAAATCATAAATCAATATGAGCTCTTTCAATAAACAATTCAGCTACTGACTCCTCATTAGTCCCATAGCAGGGTGCAGTTGTTAAATTTAAAGGCAGCCAAACTCTTACTTAAATTAAGTGTCATCCCTACTAAATGAAGACCAGATGTGCAAGCCAACAAAGAAATCTAATCAAGTTGGAAGAAAGCATTTCTGTAAAAGAGAAAAACAAGGGAAGGAATGGGATTGGTCCGAAAACAGCAGGTGCTGAGGAGAAAAGTCAAGCCAGGGCTCCAGATCAAATAGGGTCATTTGGCAAGGAAGGGCAAAGAGCTGCCCCAAAGCCCAAGTACTGCTACTGCTATTCTCAAAGTGCTGATGTGCAGTCAAATGGAAGTGGCATCTGGTATCCTGCTAGGCAGTTAGAATCCCATCAGTCTTTCAGAAATCCCCACCAAGGGAGCAAGACTTTTTATTTTAATCTCAAAGTCCAATGCTTAGAAGATTGCCCAGCATGGCTCCCCAAGAGGGATAGCATCTTTGGATGTACTTCTCATACAAGGCAGAACCAACTCGACCCAAACCTGGCCTGGTTTAGGCATTCAGGCCTGAACCAAGCCAGACTTCACTTCAATCCCTCACTGCCTCAGCCCCTTAAGCCTCTTGTTCAACAAGAAGCAGTGACTTACTACAACATTCAAAGAATTTTATGGAGTCTTGAAGCCTCTCTTCTATGTTCCATCTTTACCAGGACCTCATATTAGTCTTTCAAAGGAGAAAGAAAGGGAGAAAAGGAAAGAGGAAGGAAAGGAGGAAGAAAGAGAGCAAGAGAAGGAGAGGAAGACAAGGGGAGAAGGAAAGAGAAACAACCCCCTGCCCACAAGCCTCAGCACAATGACAGCTTGTGCATCAGTCGCACATTGATTTCTAGGCCTTTGTCCTTCCAAGTGAGCAGGCAACCTCTGCCAAGGACTCTACTGTCGTATTCTCCCTCTGAGCAGCCCAACCGTGTTTATCAGCTGTTTCCACAACTGTAGTAGCTGATGTCACAAAGCCTGGCTGAGGACCGAAGAGGAACAGGTTGGTGTGGAAGTTCGTATCTGAGCAGACTGGCTCAACCAGAAGTCCAGAAAAGTGTGGATGGGATGGGACCAGCTTCAACAGGATGGCACTAACACAGACTACTATGGTCTCTGCACAGAGAGGCCTGAAGGAGAGATCACAGCTGCACTCTGCAGGTAACACTCCATGTCCAACGAGCAGAGAATCCCAAAGGAGGTGATTTAGTGATGATCTCTATCAGCCCTAGAGAGGCAGCATCATGGTCAGAAGACTTAGTTTTGGAGCCTAAATCCTGGCCATTCGTTGCCTATGTGACCAGGTTACCGAACCTCCTCTTCATAATTATGAGGATTCAGTGAGTTGCTACAGGCAAAATGCTTAGAACAGCACCTGTTATATAACAACTAACATCAATATAGACTTGCTATTTTCACTGGTATTTTTTTTTTGACTAGCTGCTTAAATTCTGATGTGTCTCACGTTGAGTTATTAGTGTCACCTAAAAGAAATAACACCAGTTCCTCACTATTTTTTTTTCCATGAAATGGCTTTTAGGTTCATACCTCTGAAAAACTGGGGAGACAGCAAGTCAAATTTTAAAATATTAACAAGTAATATACACCAAGAGCAATTCAAACTGTCTCTTTTCCCGGCTCTCCTGGGTCAGGATAAACAAAGACCCACTTGGGTCCACAAGTCACAAAATGAAGCAGCAGAGGATAGGATGATTGTCAATAGCATGCAGTGTGAATGACGACTATGTCTTAGAGACTCAGGAGAGACCCTTCCTGAAAGACCCCCTGAGATAGCAGGGCGGCCCCAAGGGGGGCCTGAGCCTGATGAAGGGAAAGGAAAGGGGCAAGTGACCTCCAAAGGGAAATGGGCTGCACAGGCACCTCCCTCAGCCCCACAACAACCCTGGAGCCAGGGCCAGGCGATGATGTTGATCAAGTCCTGACCAAGCAGGGAGTCAAACCAGGGACTCTTAGCCCGGAGCCCAGCTCTGCCCATTGTGGCCTCTAGAGGGGAGGACCCTGCCTTGTCCCGGGCTCAGGCAGCTGAGGAGAGAGGCTGAGTAAAAAGGAAAAGATCACGAAAGACTGTTTTCTTTAGGAGAAAGGCTGGGTGTACACTCCACCTATTTAACAAGCCCTCAGGGTAAGAGACGATTAACAGCCGCAAAGAATGCCAAATCCTCTCAGGATGGTTAGTGGTTAAGGAGACAGGTAAATTGCTAATATCACATTAACAGAGGTGATTCCAACTGGTGAGAAAGCAGGGTGAGCTCATTGTGGAGAAGCAATTTGCCGTTCCCACCACCAACCTTCATGCGGTTAAATGACTCTCCAGGGAGGCAGAGAGTGCAGCAGGAGAGAGTGAGGAACAGCAGCTACCCCGTTATTTTTTACATTCATTAAATGTCAAAGGGCTGGGTGCTGAACAGAATACCCAGAGGCAGCAGGGCCCTGCTTGGCAGTTTCCAACCTGGACCTGATGGATACACCAGATTCAGCCAAGGGGTACCACCAGGAGAGAAGCTTCCACCCAGCAAGTGTCCCTGACCAAAAGGGCTTGAGCTGCCAATTCTTGCTGCCTTCCAGGCCTAGCCACCATGCAATAGGGATGTAGAGAGAAGGTGCAGTTGTCCACTGGGTATTTACTATGTGCCAGGCACGGTGCTAAGGACCTGACACCCACTATTGCATTTACTTCTAACAGGGTTGACATTGTCCATTTTACAAAAGAATTAGCAGTTGAGTAATTCACCCCTTTGCTGTCAAGTTGAATGTCAGAGTCTCTGCCCTCAAAAAGGCAAATACACTGTGATGAATGTGGAAACAAAGGTCTCTCTAGAGTATAATGATAACACAAAAGCAGAGAAAACTACTCTGCAGGCCTCAGAAAAAGCTTCTAGAAGGGATGAAAGCTCAAACAGGCTCTGGAAGATAAGCAGAAGTTGGGCTGAAGTTTGAAGAGACAGACTTCAGCTGCACTGAGAAGGGAGTGCTTCCCAGGCAGAAGGAAGGCAGGAATAGAGGTGGCCCCAACAGGACAAAAGCAGGGCACACGGCACAGCGGACCTATAGTATGCTGCTGTGGCCTCAGGTGCCAAGCAGAACGCCACACGCCTTGCTCTGAGTTCAGACTCCAGCCTGGAATCACCACACGGTTTTAAAGCAGGACAATGCCTACAGAATCCCCCTTATACAGATGAGCCAGGCAGCAGTGTCGAGGATGGTGGGAGGGCACAGCCAAAGGCACGGTGGCAGTCTGGAGGGTGCCGCAGCTGTCTGCGAAACACGACAGTCTGGGTCTGCACTGGCGGGAAGGAATAGGGAGAGACCTAAGTGAGAAATATTTAGGAAGCAAATCTGTAAGGGTGACCTAAGCCAGAGAAGAAAGGTGACCCTGAGGTTTCCAGCATACATTCTTGAGTGGCCAAGATGTCTTTCCTTAAGATAAGGAAACGTGAAAAACAAATGCATGTTTGTGTGTTTTTTCAGGGCGAAGAGGAGAGACTGCAGAAATCACTTCAGTTTTTTTGATATATTGAATTTAAGGTGCCTTTGGGATATCCAAATGGGGGTGTCACACAGAATATACGAGTTTCAACCTCCAAAAAGAGGTTTATAAAATTAAATAATGGCCTTATTTACATCTAGTGCCGTACACTGCCTGGCAGTGTTCCCAGACTGGAGAAAGGCACAATCAGGGACACAGACGATGCTGCCTGGACCGACGTTTGGTAAAGCAGGGGCTGTTGGCATGTTCTTATAGGATCTCTGGGCCAGACGTAAGCAGACTGGAGTCTTACCTTGGTTCTATCCCACAAACATACCATGTTCAAACTCAGGAGTGAATCTTAGATTCCCCACTTACCACCTCTGTGAGCTATGGCAAGTTATTTGGTACCTCAGTTTCCTCATCTGGACAATGGGATGATGATTACACCTACACGACACAGAGTCGTTACAGGATCAAACAACAAATCTTTTTAAGTGCTTTGCACAGGTCTCGACACAGTAACAGTACATAGTGCAGTCTGTACTCAACTCGGGTTAATGCTGATAAGAGCGACAATGTAATTAGTTTGAGGGGGTCATTTTCTTTCTGTGACCCTTATCTGTAAAATAAGGATAATGCCTGCTTTTTATGGGATTACTGAAGACTAACATTAGATGACAGTGGATGTGAAAATTCACTTAAACAATAGTGCTTCATAAGTAAGAAATCAGGGCCTTTCATCAGGGATCATAAGCAAGAAATCAGGGCCTTTCAGAGGTTTGCCCTCCCAGCCGCTCAGGTCTTCAGTGCGTGCTGCCACGGCTTTCTGTCCTTGTCCTATAATATGCTGCTCTTGGCTCCAAGAGGAAATGTTCCACACACTGGAGCCTGTGTAATATGCTGAGTACAAAAAGTCACAGAAGAGAAAACTATTCAGCCATAAAAAGGAACATACTTTTGATACATGCCACAGCATGGATGTATCTTAAAAACATTATGCTTAGTGAAATAAGCCAGACACACAGGGACAAATATATGAGATTTCACTTATATGAGGTATCTAGGCTAGGCAGATTCATAGAGATGGAAGATGGAACAGCAGTTACCAGGTGGTAGGGGAAACCAGAGCTACTATTTAATGGGTTCAGAGTTCATATTAGGAAGGATAAAAAAGATTAGGGTATAGATAGTGGTGATGGATACAAAGTATTGTGAATGTATTTAATGCCACTGAGTTGTAAACTTACAAGTGATTAACATGATAAATATTATGTTGTGCGTGTGCATATACATATGCATGCCACAGAAGTCATAAAAACAAAAAGTAGATGTTCAGTGCAACCTGTTGCCAACACTAAGAACATGAACCAAGAGGTCCCTAAAGGCTGGCTAGTGTAGCAGCAAAAAGTGACATTCTGCATATCATCCTATTACAATGGATAAACACTGTCGGCTTCAGAGGACTCCCAAAATTAGGTGGGTCCGTGCAAGAAACTGTGGACTGAGCTGGGCAATATCAAATCCTCCCGTGGAAACTCACACACTACTCAATGACTGTAATAAAGCAAGGCACCTTATTTAAAAGCTAGCATGTGTTTCGCTTTGATAACAACTCCTGGTTCTTACTAACTCTTCTCTGCTGACAGATAATGCATTCAGCAGTTCTGCCCCAATTTAAAATTCATTCCCAAATCACTTCACCTCAAGAGCAGAACCAAACTCCTCCTACTGAGCGACTTTTCACTCTGGTGCAGATTCAGGAAAAGATAAATATATTTTCCATTATGTATTCAGTAGGTATTTAGCAAACCAGATTCTCTTGAGGTGTGAGTCCTGAGAATAAAATCCTAGAAATAATCTATCACTCCCTCAGGCTCACAAGTCTACATTCACACTAGCCTTCTTGCTATTTCTTGAACCTGCAAAGCCCATTCCTGCCCCCAGGGCATTGGCACTTGCTGACCTCTGTCTGGAACACTTCCTCCAGATACCCACATGGCTCACTCCCTCTTTCCATTCACATCTCTAGAGACTTAAGCGTCATCAGAGCCCAGAAGACTTCCAAAACAGTCTGTGTAGAAGAGCACCCACCCCTATAAACTCCACACAGACAGGGACTTTGTTTTGTAGACTGTTGCATCCCTAAAGCCTAAAACATTGTTGGCTCAAAAAGGGATGTCAATTTATTTTTTCAAATGAGTGGGGAAAAATTAGGTCCTGCTGTCTGGGCACTGCTCTTTATATTGATGAGAATACCTTGCCCCCTAAGAAAGCATTGATTTGTTTCCTTTGGCTGAGAAGACAGTTCTAATCATTCCATCATACACTGCTCAATCCCCATCAAGTGTTTTCTAAAATTTAATAAAGTCTGGTCCTCTTTTAAGGAAAAAAAAATTGGCAAACACCCAGTGTTTGAATGAATAAATAATATGTGGTATAGCCATGCTATGGAATGTTATTCAGTAATAAAAGGAAATGAAGTACTGATACATGCCCCAATATGGATGAACCTTGAAAACATTATGCTAAATGAAACAAGTCAAATACCAAAGGCCACATATTGTATGATGCCATTTAAAATGTCCAAAATAGGCAAATCCATAGAGACAGAAAGTAGATTACTAGTTGTCTGGGGCTAGAGGTGTTGGGGAGTGGGGGGATGATGGATTAGAGGTACAGAGATTCTTTTTGAAGTGCTGAAAATGTTTTAAAATTGATTGTGGTGATGGTTATACAACGTTAAGAATATACTAAATCTCACTGAATTGTATATTTAAATGGATGAATCATATGGTATGCGAATTACACCTCGAAAAGCTGTTACCCAAAGAAGCATTGCAAATGATGTTTGTTACATCATTTAAATATGTAAAGCATAAAACTAGATATAAATTACTTATAGGGTTTACACAAATTTATAAATTAAACACAAATTATGTTACCAATACGTTCAAATTAAGAATGTTAAAATCAGAGAAAATTTGTCCTTGTAACTGAAATGATATCACTGCTCACAACAGGAATATACAGTGACTACCTGCCCCAAGTTTTCTTTGGTTAGCAGAGGAATATGCAGTGTGACACTCAGAAGTCAGACACCAGGATGGCACAGTCCCAACAAATAAGAAAAGACAATGAAAGTTATCAGAACAAACACTAGCCATCAGCAACTCCAGAGGCTGCCTCAGGAACTATGGCTACTTATCAGCCCCACCTTCAGTACTGTGCCTCAGGCACTAACCCCATTTTTCTGCCACTTTCCCCTCTGTTCCAACTACCGCAAAATCTTGATTCATAACTCATCACTGTGCAAAGTACAGTCATGTGTCCTTTACCTTATTAGAATTCATTATATATATATTAAAATTTTCTGCTCTTTTTCTTCAGGGCATAACCCTTACAGAAGAAATATCTCATGGCAACACAAGTAGAAACAAGTAGACAAATACAACTGTGAATGATAAACCCAAATGACAGTGATCGGGCAGACAATGGCCCCTCCAACAGTCCAGAACAGGCTTATTTAATCTTGTTGTCATTAGGATCAAATGAAAAACAAAATTTTTAAATTCTTATGGATAACTCTCAGACTCTTGAAAATACATTCCTAAGTTCAAAGAGAGCCACAGAACCCATTCTGAGAAACACTGTTAAAAATAATAATTGCCCTAAAAGCAATTGAATTCATGTCTTTAATAATAATAGCTAGCTTGGCAGCCAACCTGTATTGTTTTCTGACCCCAAAGCCCTGCTCTGATATACAGTAATTAGAAAGAAATAACCAGCCTGGGCAACATAGGGAGACCCTATCTCTACAAATAATTTTAAAAATTAGCCAGGTGTGGTCGCACATGCCTGTAGCCCCAGCTACTAGGGAGGCTGAGGCAGGAGGATCACCTGAGCCTGGGAGGTTGAGGCTGTACTGATTTATGATCATGCCACCACATTCCAACATGGGTGACAGAGCAAGACCCTGTCTCAGAAAAAAAAGAAGAAAAAAAAAAAGAAAGGAGGCAAAGAACTATTATTTACGGCTCACAATTCACATGCTAGGCACTCGACTCAGTATTCTGCATGCATTCATGTATACATCTAAAATGTGCCAAAAAATATTATCCCGATTTTCCTGATGATTAAAGAACAACTGATAAAGAAATGTGTTCAGAAGGAACAGGATTTGAATTTAGTTCTTCCTGATCCCAATACTAGAGCACCTCAGTGGTGAGTGGAATCTCTCCAATCCCTACTATGAGCCTAAGACTTTAATCCCATTATGGTAGACAGAATCAAAGCCCCCAAAGAGGTCCATGATCTAATCCCTCAAACCTACGAATGTGTTACCCTGCATGACAAAGGGGACTTTGCAGATGTGACCAACTTAAGGACCTTGAGAAGAAAAGATTATCCTGGATTACTGGGGAAGAGAGAATGAGGAGGGCCCAGTCTAATCACTAGGGACCTTACAAGCAAAGGCAATGGAGGTGCAGGAGAGTCAGAGTCAGAGAAAGAAATGTGAAGACAGAAAGCAGGGGCCATAATTCAGGGACATAATTGCCAGCACTAAGGATGGAAAGAGGCCATGAGCCAAGGCATCCAGGGAGCCTCTGGAAGCTGGAAAAGCTAAGGAACAGATCCTCCACTAGAGCCTCCAGAAGGAACGCAGCCCTGCCAACTCCTTGATTTTAGCCCCATTTTGGACTCTGACCTCCAGAATTATAAGTTTGTGTTAAGCCACGAAATTTGTAGTATTAAAAAATATGTTACAGCAGCACAGGAATTAATAGGGCCATGCTAACACAGTGAGAGAGAGGTTTGTGTTACAACTTCAGCTGTTCCAAGGTAGACTTTCCAACTCCGAACTTCGGATGAAAAGGAGAACAATGACAAAGGAGTGAATGGTGCTAAGGGGAGCCACTTTGGGAGAAAGTTATACAAAGGGATAAAGTGACTCCTGGACAAAGCCTCCCAGAGGAGGTAAAATATGGATTTCATGGCTGAATGCATGAGACCACATGCAGAGCCATACTGCTGGTGGGTAAGGAAACACAAATGCAGACAGGCACATTCACAACTCCAGTTGCTGCCTCCATAAAGCCGCCCATCTACCAGTCCCTGAATGTTCTCCTAAGAGCATTTCAGTTATGTTCTCCCAAGAGAGTGCCCAAGGCCATTTTATATTTTTCTGGGTTTTTGTTTTTCTTGAGAGAATTTCCGGAAGAGGTGGCCATTCTGGAAGAGGGCTGCAGGGAGAGGAGGGCTTGGCCATTTTCGGAACTGAATCCACACATTCTGTTCAAGGCCAAGACCAACACCACTCCAGAGCACCACACTTGAGAAACCAAGTCACTGTTAAATAGGAAACTCTGACCCCACACTGGACCACTTGAAAGACCATTTGCAGTGGGGCCAAGATTTTGCCCAGCCCACAGCCAGAGAAGCCACCACGGGAGACTAGACATCCCCAAGTGTCATCTGGCTGCAGCACACATCCCTCCCAGGTTTGGTCTGCACTGGTTTCCAAGAGGCTGCACCACATTTCGACTGCAGGGATCTATCCCCTGGTTTAACAGCCAGAGATTGGGTCTTCAGCCACCAAAAGGCCAGCACCAAAAGCCCCCCTGTTCCCACAGCAACAGCGGGTTCCAAAGGTGAAGGGGTCAGGAGCCACCTGGTGACATGCTGGAGCCTGGAGCTGCAGTCCCGCTCTCTCCACACCAGCATCCTTGGCAAAGCTATAGAACCCGTCAAGTCTGACTTCAGTGCAGCCGTCTTCCTTCCAGAACCCCCTCAGTGGAGCCTCCCCAGATTTCATGGCTTTATGCTCAGGTGGTTATTAAGTAAGATTAATTTTCTCAGTCACTCAACAAATGTTTACTGAGCACAGATGGGCACCATGCCAAACACTGGGAATACACTTGCTCTGAGTGCTACAAAAGAGAGGGGTGTGGTGCCACAGAACATGAGAGGACAAGATGACCTAGGTAGGAAAGGCCTCCCCAAGGAAGGGTTATTTGCACTGAAACTTGAAAAAAAAGACTCTAGCTATTAAAAGGGGCTAGATGAGGCAGCTCAATATCTCTCAGGGTATTTATCTGCAGTTATGAAATGCTTTGAAACCCAAAGGAAGGTATAAAAATGATACCGATGAACATAAATAGCACTTTGTGTTTTATAAAACGTTTTTCCACGCCTCATCCCAAATTCAACAACAGCGCTAGAGAGACAGAACAAGAAGTGTCATGCTCTGCCTTTTATAAATGAGGAAACTGAGATTAACAGCAGTTACATGCCTCGCCAAGGTTATCTATTAAGTCAAGGAAAAGACTCAAGTCCAGCCCTCATTATTCCTCATGGAGAGCTCTTTTCACTACATAGTGCTGCCTTCCAAGAAAAGCTAAAAGGTGAAATGACAGACTGGTGTTCATATTTACTAATGCAAATCATACCAAACATCTGGCTGCTGGACTCATCTATTCACTCACAGTCAGTTGGACAATGCAATGCCAGCAACCAGGTTTCAGCATTACCGGCCACCCTGCACCTTTAACCGGCAACCTCCAAGCAAGCAGCGCCAGTGTCAGACCAATCCCCAGCTCAAGCAGAGCTTCCCCGAACTTTGTGAATAGTTCTAAGCTATACAGCTGAAAGAAAAAAAAATATATTTTTCCATTTAAAAAGGAGTTATACTCCCTCTTCTCTCACTCTCCTCTTCCTTTTCCAGCTGACAACATCTTAGACCTTTGGATCCTTGGTAAATAAAGAGCAAGACAACCATTCCATAGTTCTGGGGAGTGTCCCTTAAGCTTCCTTCTTGTCAGGGTCATTGTAGAGATCAGAGAGTAATATATGGATAAATCCAATACCAAGGAGTTGGCATAGAGCAGGGAAAGTACCAGATCTGGAATCAGAGGCCTGAGGTTTGGTCTTGGTTCTAACACTTAGCTCCTACTCTCTGGTAAACAATAAATAAGGAAGATGTGATGTTAATGCAAAATGATAGTCATTATGGAAAACAGTATGGAGGTTCTTCAAAAAGTTAAAAACAGGACTACCATATCCAGCAATCACATTTCTGGGTATATATATATATATCCCAAAAATTTCTAAGCAAGATCTCAAAAACATCTTTACATTCCTATGTTCATTGCAGCACAATTCACAACAGCCAAGAGGTAGAAGCAACCCAAATGTTCATAGGTAAATGAATGGATTTTTTAATATGGTATATAAGCACATCAGAATATTATAGAACCCTAAAAAGGAAGGAAATCCTGTCACATGATACAACATGGATGAACCTTGATGACATTACGCTAAATGAAAAAAGCCACTCAAAAAAAGGAAAAACACTATATGATTTTATTCATACGAAGTAGTCAAAATCACAGAAACAGGGAGTGGAAAGGTAGTTGCGAAGTGCTGGCAAGAGGGGGAGGGGGAATTATGTTTAATAGCTATAGAGTGTCAATTTTGCAAGATGAAAAAGTTCTAGAGATCTGTGACAGAACAGTGTGAATATACTTAACACTGCAGAACTTCATACTTAAAAATAGTTAAATTTAATGTTTAATAACCATAAAATACTGAAAGGGTATTAAAAAGGTAAAAAAAGCAGAATACACTCAAGACAGATAATATAAATTCAGAAAGGACATCAAGAGGGTGAGAGACCAAATGAGAAATGGAGAGAGGGAAAAGGAAAAGCACCAGTGAAATCAACAAAGTCCACATATTTAGATCACAGTCCACACGGGGGTAAGGAATAAAAATACACACACCAGCTAGAGAATGAATGCAGACACCTCAGGCAGATCCCTTCATTCTGAATGCTTCTCTCTCTGGGAAACAGATCATCTTCACTGCCCATCAACTGTCCCATTACCGTTCCAGAAAGGATCAGGGAGGTCGACATCTCACACACGTGAGGCCCTGTGACCCTTATTATAACTGCTGTTTTCGAAGGTCTACTTACTGCTCCAGCCAAGCTGTGAGGCCTATGTCTTCTGAACCTATCAGAGCACCCAGCAACTAAAACCCTGCCTAACGTTAGCCTGGCACCGTTCTAAATAGAAGGACAAAGTCAAGAATAGTCCTTTACACAGAAATCCCATGCCCTAGTTCTTGACAGCTGTAATTACAGCCAACACAGCTTTTAAAAGGCAAAGAAGAAAAGAAAATAGCAGCCTGGACCTAGCAGTGAATTGAAGGGTTTAGGGTAAAACACACACCACAGCACTTGCTATTAATGGTGGCCAGTCTAAACAAGAGACTGGACAGCCAGACCAAACAGCTTTCTGGCCAATTAATTGCTCCCTCTAATTTAATGAGCTGTTCATTAAGCACTGGAAACAGCCCACAGGAAGGGAGCTGCAGGAAGAGGCACATGGGCCATAAGGGCTGGCAGATGATGAGGGAAAAGGAGATGGGTTGCATTCCAACCCCAGATGCCTCTAGAGCCCACGACCAGCCAGCCCCATCCCGTGCCTCAGCCTTCCCTTGCTTCCAGGTGATGTTTTCCTGTACCTCTATTTGTCCCACAAAGTTGTGTTTCTGCCACTGGCTCTCTTACTGGGGAGTTCCATGTCCCAGTTCTTTGGTTCCTCAGCTGGGGTAATGACTCATAGTAGGGTCACAAAAAGCCTTCAGCAGGGTTACAAATGGGACAGCCCAGTCCTGGATATGAATCCCAACTCTTCCTACTAACAACAACTTGAATTATTTAATCTGCCCAAGGTTCTGTTTCCTCATCTATAAAATGTAATAATAATATCCTCATCTAGAGTAGTTGTAAATAGTAAATAAAATATTATTTCAATATTAAAAAGCCTAACAAAGCACCTGACACATAAGTAGCTATTCCTAGCAGTAGCTACTATTAACAGAGATATCACTTTCATAATGATAGTGATATTAGTGATAATATATTCCCTGTCTCTTAGTCAAAAGTGAATAAAAAAAGGACTTTTTTTGGTTGAAATCCCAAGGACAGGCCAGGTACAGGTCCAACTCTTCTTATCACAGCAGGAACCACAACTGTGGTGAAAGTAGCAGCCCATCCTAA
Organism: Cacajao melanocephalus; assembly: GCA_963573385.1. Taxonomy (NCBI): domain Eukaryota; kingdom Metazoa; phylum Chordata; class Mammalia; order Primates; family Pitheciidae; genus Cacajao; species Cacajao melanocephalus. Next base: position 77,506 of record CAUYLG010040408.1, read on the forward strand.
CAATCGTAACACCACCAGATGTTCCCAGCAGAGGCCTCTGTGCTATCTGAGCTAGCACCTTCTAGGAAAAGGGGAGGCCTGGAAATACTCAAAAGTTGCATGTTCTCATGAGACTGAGCGAAGAAATGCATTCAGGCCACATGCCTGCCCCTTCCTAGACCCGCGGGACTCCTCACTATACCCCTCTGAGCCTCAGTTTAATCTAGAAAATGAGGGTAACTGGTTCCCAACTTCACAGCTTGCTGTGAACATTTAATGAAACAACTCAAGTGAAAGTGCTTTGAAGCTACTTCTGTGTCCATGACAAATAGTACTGATGTATTTAATAGCAGTCTCAATAAACTTAACAATAAAAAATGCTGAAATACTGGGAAGATCAAGGCAATGAAAAGATTATCTTATTAAGCTGATGAACAGCCCAGAGGAACAGCCCCAAGCAAGCAGATTTTCTTCCCAGTGTTGCTGTCATTGAACTGAAGTTTCTGTTCAGATGAAGGATTGGCTGAAAGCAAAACTAACAAAGCAAAATGAAGCCATGGCATCATCACTTACATGTTTTCCCATTTAGGCGAGTAGATTATTCTACAGAACAATTAGTCTAAAGAACAAACCAGGCTGTATCCAGGGATGACCAACCATGTCATCTCTATTGCCAATTCTCTCTTAAAAAAAAAAAAATTAAAATCCATTTTACCAATCCCAAACCTACCTTTGAAATGCACAAGTATACAGTAATATATTCTGTTCCAGTGCAGAGCACATGGACAAATTCCTTCACAGGGATCAGAAGAGAATTTAATTCTTGTTAAGTCTCAGCTCCATATACCAGAGTCAGAAAGCAACAAGTTCATAGACTAAACCATGTATGCCAACAATAATGTATACTGAACTGTCCGAAAGTACACTCTCAGAGCCTAAAGCATCCAACCAATAAAATTTTGTTAAAATCTCACATTTACTTTTAAAAATCCAAGTAAATTTTATATTCTATGCCACAATCAATTACCTTTTTAAAGAATGTTTTGAGTCAATTACCAGCTAATTACTAAACCTTTTCTCTAAAATCTTTGAATGAAAAAGAGACGTTAGTCCCTGGCCAGTCACCACACATCATCAGGGGTAACATGTATCTCAGTTTGAGGAGCTACAGTCACAAGAGAGGAAAGATGGTACCACTCCAGCCATCACATCCATTTTAACATTGGCCTTTCATCAAGATCAAACTTTAATTCAGAACAGCTTCCTAGAGGGTACAGAGAGGAGAAGTCTGGGTTTGCAAGGGGTGCAGCCCATCATTTTGGCCCCTCCAGCCCTATATAGAAGGGCCAGCAGCTAAGGCACTTGACTCCTAGCTCCACACAACCCGCCTCTGGCCACTCACCCGTATCCGGCGCATGGCGGCCACGATCTCCACCCTGCTGTTGGGCCTCGGCACGTCCAGGCTTCCTACGTACTGTGGGGGAGAAGCAAACACTCATTGAGAGGAGGGGTAGCAAATGTCCCTAATCCCAGAAAGTTTCAAAGGGTGAAGGACCAGCTCTTCTGCCCATTTTACAGATGAAGAAATTAAGAGTCTGTTTCTAACTTTATAAAAAGCAGCTTAACCAGAAATTACTGCTTCCTTCTTCATCTTTCTCTTAACCAGAGATCCAGCAGAGCACTGTATCTAACCAAGCAGACTTCCAAGTCAGAAAGCCTTGGGTGTGAAGACTCTTCCACCACTGTTTTCATGGCAAGGCAATTCACTTTTTTGGTTTCAATTTCCTCAACTGTAAAACTGGATCTCAGTAAAGATCAAACAGAATAAAATGTCCTACACAAAAGTGATTGGCAAGTATTAGTGCACTCAAAAATAAAAATGAATATATACCTTTTTTAACTAGTGGAACTGCACTGATTTAGCCCTAGATGTTAGATACCTGACACATTTGATTAAGTTCCCAACTGGAGGAAAGAAATGGACTAATTTCTTTGTTTATTTATTTTATTTTATTTTATTTTTTTTTTTGAGACAGAGTCTTGCTCTGTCGCCCAGGCTGGAGTACAGTGGTGCGATCTCGGCTCGCTGCACTCGCTGGTTCAGAAATTCACCTGCCTCAGCCTCCCTAGCAGTTGGGACTACAGGCATGTACCACCACACCCAGCTAATTTTTTTTGTATTTTTAGTGGAGATGTGGTTTCATTATATTGGCCAGGCTGGTCTCAAACTCCCAAATTTGTAATCCACCCCACCTCGGCCTCCCAAAGTGCTGGGATTACAGGCATGAGCCACCACGCCTGGCCTTAAAATTTTTTATTATACTTATAAGTTATTTTAAAATCAATTTGAATATGAAGATGAATGCTTAATATGAGTACTTTCTTACTGCAAGCTATTCAAATAATGCAGAAATATGCAGCACACAAGAATATAGTCCCCACTGTAACAGCTGATGTACATCTCTCTTTGTGTACTGATGGATATATATTCACAGACAGGGGAAATTTGTTTTATGTAAAGGTTCATATGACATTGTTCTGCATCTCGGTTTTTTGACTTTAAATACAACTAGGGCATCTCTCTATGCCAATGAATACAGGACTATTACATTACACATAATGGACATGCCCACTGATGGACGTGCTATGTACTATTACAAATTATGCTTTTCATCTATACTAGTTTCAGCATATCCCAGTAGCTCTTTAGGCTGGATTCCTACAAGTGAGATTGCTGGATCAAAAGTATACTCTTGGCTCATGCCTGTAATCCCAGTACTTTGGGAGGCTGAGGCGGGCGGATCACGAGGTCAAGAGATCGAGACCATCCTGGCCAACATGGTGAAACCCCGTCTCTACTAAAAATACAAAAAAAATTAGCTGGGCATGGTGGCGTGCGCCTATAGTCCCAGCTACTCTGGAGGCTGAGGCAGGAGAATTGCTTGAACCCAGGAGGCGGAGGTTGCAGTGAGCTGAGGTCGTGCCACTGCACTCCAGCCTGGCGCCTGGTGGCGGAGTGAGACTCTGTCTCCAAAAAAAAAAAGTATACTCTTGGCTGGGCATCATGGCTCATATCTTTAATTCCAGATCTTTGGGAGGCTGAGGCAGGCAGATCACTTGAGGTCAGAAGTTCAAGACCAGCCTGGCCAACATGATGAAACTACATCTCTATAAACACAAAAATTAGCTAGGCACGGTGGCATATGCCTGTAATTTCAGCTACTTAGGAGGCTGAGGCATTAAAATTGCTTGAAACCAGGACGTGGAGGTTGCACTGAGCTGAGATCATGCCACAGCACTCTAGCCCAGGTGACAGAGTGAGACTCTGTTTCAAAAAATAAAAATCGAAAAGGTATAATCTCTAGATAACACTCCTTATAAGAGTGAAAGAAGAAAAGAGGAGGACAATCCAACATTGATTCATTGATTAAGCATTTATGACATGAATTCCTTCATATACCATCCCATTACACACTGACCCATTGGGATTTGCCTTTACTTATTATACATAAATTACATAAAACAGCCCAAGGGATATACCAGAAATTAAGAGCCTAGAATAACTTAAATGTCTACCCAGGCAAGGATTCCATTAATGAATGAAGATAAGACTAGGACAGTCATCTATCTGTGCGGGAAAGGAATGTCCTGTGGTGACGGGAAAAGCAAGTTTTTCCCGAAATTTGGAGCTGAGGCCTGACCCCAGTGAGTAGTTTCAAAAACTAAATACTGCAAAGGGATTTCCCCTAGTATTGATCAACAGTTCGTGCTAATACACTGAAGAGCACAACTGGCAAGCAGTGAGCGTACTGCAGTTTGGCCCCCAGGGCACAGCCCACCATGGCCAATGGGGGGCAACACAGCTACTGAAGAACCTTACAACTCACTGAGGTAAACAAAACCACTTAGATCAAATAGTGTGGTCAGATTTAACTGTGGTTGCATTTTTCCCCTGAGCTCTGCCAGTGCCATGCACTCTGTCAACAAGTCAGTGACCCACAGCTAAGGATGACGTGAGGCCCAGATTCGTGATTGCCCAACTTCACAGGCCCTCTGACCGGGGGCAGTTCCCATGCCCCCTCTCCTCGATGCTGCACTGCTGATGGCTCCTGCCCTGAATGCCATGTAGTCAGGAACACACAGGCCTTGAGGGGCTCATGTTCCCTCAGCCATCACATGAGAGGTGGGGCCACAGGACTGAGCAAGGTCACCCATCACAAGGAGTCTAGAGGACTGTACGGTCCTCCCACTGAATCCCTGCAGGCCAAGAAAGGGGCGGCTGCCCAGTGGACCCACCATTGGGCCTGAATACAAATACCCAGATGGGACCCATCCCCACCCTACTACCCTGACCCTGGCCCATTGCTACCTCCTCAGGAAGAGGCACTGCTGGACTGAGAAAGCCAAAGAAAACATGGGGCACAGGGAGGACAGAGGCAATGCAGGTGGAGAAAAAAGGCAGCTTCATAGTTTTGGACAAGGCTTCCTAATAAGGGGCTCACATTAAGACATCTACCATCTTCACCCCACAAGTACCTCCTTCACTACATCAGCCACTACCCCAGCCGGTATGTGTGTATACATGCACCACACACCTTCACACACAGTCACGGTGCACATGTACATGCACACCTCACAGGACACACACTCGCCTCACCCCACATCCCCACTAACCTATCACACACACCACACACTCACTAGCTCTTCTTCTTTCCTTCCCATTCATGCAGAGAAAATCACTAATCTAAATACCTAGGAATTAGCTTAACCAAAGAAGTGAAAGATCTCTACAATAAAAACTATAAAACGTTAATGAAAGAAATTGAAGAGGACACAAAATAATGGAAAGATAATCCATGTTTATGGATTGGATGAATCACTACTGTTAAAATGTCTATACTACCAAAGCAATCTACGATTCAATACAAACCCTATCAAAATACCAATAACATCCTTCACAGAAATAGAAAAAACAATCCTAAAATTTGGAGCCATAAAAGACCCAGAATCGCCAAAGTTATTCCAAGCAAAAAGAACACAACTGAAGGAATCACATTACTTGACTTCAAATTATGCTACAGAACTATAGTAACCAAAACAGCTTGGTACTGGCATAAAAACAGACACATAGACCAATGGAACAAAATGAGGAACCCAGAAACAAATCCATACATCTACTGTGAACTCATTTTTGACAAAGATGCCAAGAACATACATTGGGAAAAGAACAGTCTCTTCAATAAATGGTGCTGGGAAAACTGGCTATCCATATGCAGAAGAGTAAAAGTAGACTCCTATCTCTCAGCATATATAAAAATCAAATCAAAATGAATTAAAGACTTAAAATTTAACCCTCACACTCTGAAACTACTAAAAGAAAACACTGAGCAAACTCTTCAGGACATTAGACTGGGCAAAGATTTCTTGAGTAATACCCCATGAGCATAGGCAGCCAAAGCAAAACTGGACAAATGGAATCACATCAAGTTAAAAAAGTTTCTGCACAGCAAAGGAAACAATCAACAAAGTGAAGAGACAACCCACAGAATGGGAGAGAAAAATTGCAAACTTCCTATCTGACAAGGGATTAATAACTAGCATATATAAGAAGCCCAAACAACTCTGTAGGAAAAAAATCTAATAATCTGACTTTGATATGGGTGAAGTATCTGAATAGACATTCTCCAAAAGAAAACACACAAATGACAAACAGGTGCCCAAAAAGGTGCTCAACATCATTATCAGAGAAATGCAAATCAAAACTACAATGAGATATCTTTCACCCCAGTTAAAATCGCTTTTATCCAAAAGACAGGCAATAACCAATGCTGGCAAGGATGTGGAGAAAAGAGAACCCTAGTATACTATCAATGGGAATGTAAATTAGTACAACCACTATGGAGAACAGTTTGGAGGTTCCTCAAAAAAAAAAAAAATAGAGCTACTATACGATCCAACAGTCCCACTGCTAGGATACCCAAAAGAAAGGAAATCAGTATATCAAAGAGGTATCTGCACTCCGAGATTATTGCAGCACTATTCACAATAGCCAAGATTTAGAAGCAGCCCTAAGTGTCCCTCAACAAATGGATAAAGAAAATGTAGTACAATGGAGTACTATTCAGCCATGAAAAAGAATGAGATCCTGTCATTTGCAATAACACGGATGGAAACAGGGGTCAGTGAAATAAGCTAGGCACAGAAAGACAAACCTCACACGTTTTAAAAATCAAAACAATTGAGCTCATGGAAATAGAGAGTAGAACGATGTTTACCAGTGGGTGGGAAGGGTAGCTGCTGGGGGAGGGAAGGTTGATTAATGAGTACAAAAATATAATTAGGTAGAATGAATAAGATCTAGTATTTGATAGCACAACAGGATGACGACAGTCAACAATAACTTATTGTACATTTAAAAATAACTAAAAGAGTATAATTGGATTATCTATAACATAAAGAAAGGATACATGCTTAAGGTGATGGATATCTTATTTACCCTGATGTGATTATTACGCATTGCTTGCCTATATCAAAATCTCATGTGCCCCATAAACCTATATACCTACTATGTGCCCACAAAAATTAAAAAATAAATTTTTAAATAAAATAAAATGTTTAAAAAGAAAATTTTAAAATTGATTAAAAAGAAAATCACTAATCTGCCTTTCTGAGAATGCATCTGGAATTAATAACCTGTTTTCGCTATAGCTGCACCTCAGGGTCATCCAGAGAGATTAAAACGATATTCAAAGTAAGATTCAGGTCCGCATCTCCCAGACAAAAGCTAAATATCCACACTAACAACATGAATCAAGAGCAGAACCACAATGCCAGGGAAGCAGAGGAAGGATTAGAAAGTGTAGAGCAAAACCAGAGGGTGTGATATGTGAATACTTTCTTTATACATATGACACCACAATGAAAAGAGCACCTTGGTAACTAACCATTACCACCTCCACAACTAACTTCTGTCTGTCCCTGAGTTTTCTTCTTGAGCAAAGTGTTAAGACACCACTTTGTAAGACACCAGACACGCTTGCTGGGGGGTGGCCCTTATAACTGCTCAACTTCAAGCAATTCTGCAGTAAACTGAACTCAGGCAGCACCCTCCCACTGTTGACTGGAAGGTTAGCTCAGTAGGTAGATGATGTTCAGGCCTAGGAGTCAACAACCTTTGGAGATCCAGGCTCTGTCAATTCCTACAGGGGTCAGGCAAAACCAATTCCTGTCTTCAGTCAAAGACTGATACATTGGTGACAGGAGATCACTCTGAAATAGAACTCCTTTTATCTGTCTCTTCTGCAGGGTGCAGGCTTTCACAGGTTCCCAGGACAATACAGCTAGGTTGGCCTAATGCCTGGGAATTGGAGGAATATATTTCAAAATGAAACACACTTTCTTCCCCTCCTTCCCCATGTTCCTCCTGTAGCCTTCCTCATTCTGATTTGCAGCCCCCAGGAAGTCCACCAGTTTTTCAAGCATGAAACTTGAGAGTCATCCCTGAATATGCTTCTCCCTTATCCATCACAGCTAATCAGTGACCAGGACCTCCCAATTCTCTCCCCTCCACCTCTCTGTCTACACTGCCACTACCCCATCCCAGAAAACCTTCCTCTCTCACTTTGTCTAGACAATGGCCTCCTTACTGGTTTCTCCACTGCCCACATGACCCTCTCCAAACTGTTCTCCATGAGGCTGTCAGAGTGATCTCTTTACAAAGCAAATTGGGTCGTCTTATTCCCTTCTTTAAGAACCTCCCACACTTGCTTCCATTTGCTCTAAAGATGGCAATCAAAATCCTCAGCATGGCCTACATAGCCACATGATCCAGCTTCATCTCACACCAGTGGCCTTGCCAATTATTCAGAAGTTCCTCAATCACACCCTATCTTCTCACATTCAAGGGCATCTACACATGCTCCTCCCTGTGCACAAAACACTCTTCTTCTACCCACTCATCCCCTAACCTTCCAACACTCATGATCCTACAGATTTCTACTTCATCTCTACTTCCCCTTTCTTGACCCCCAGAGTAGGTGAGATGCCCTTAGGGGGGACTCCCATAGCTCCCTGCAATTCTCCTGTCTAGAGCACACAGCTAAAACACATTGTAGTCATCAATGGCTGGCCGTGCTTCCCACAGGTCCAGCACACAGGAGATGCTCAAAACACAACTGACTGAGTGGAATCCTCCAAGAATGAACACAGATTCATCTCAAGTGCCTGTGGGAGAATCTCCGCTCTGAGGAGCATCCTGAGTCCTGGATTCTGCCTGGTGTTCCAGCATCTGAGGCATCAGCCTGCTCCTTCCAGCCCTCCATTCCACCCTGTATAGTCCCATGGTAAAACTTACTTGACTTTTATCCAGGTACTTCAACTGGACCTAAGCCAGATGCTCTTACAGTAGCACATGCAATTCCTGGTTTATTGAGAGGGACGGTATGTTAAACCTTCCTGCTGGTGGATTTTTAATCACCTGGCCTTCTGTAAGACTTCTGTAGCATTCCTGCATCTCCCCTTCCAGGAATCCCTGCTGTGAGACATCAGACAGGGCCTCTATTCAGAACACTGACCACAGAGCTTAAGGGGAAATAAGGTAAAGGACTTTAAAAACATCAGGGCCTGCTTCTTTTCCATTAACATCTAGAAAGAAAAAAAAAACTATACAGAAGATGCAAACTGTATAGGTAATCAAGATATGGGGTTATCTGTAGCTGTTCTCTCTGCGGCTGTGTCTTCCAGACAAGCAGGAGCTAACTGCAAATAAAGTTAACCAAAGGACTTCAAATTTTTGTAAGTCTCTGAGCAACCTCAGCCTCAGTACTAAGTTAATATTTCATAAAGTGCTTTCATTTTCTTGCTTCCACCCTATTTTCTGGAGATTAGCTTCTGAAGACACTGATAAACTGTACTGTTGTGCCCCCAGTACGTGAATCGTAATATGAAAAGTAGCAAGACAGAACAGCTTGAAATATTCACCAATATAATCACCATCTATAGACTTGTTAAACTCTCTGCCATCACCTTCTTCTGAAACTCCCTTTATTCACAATGTTTATGTTGGGTGCTTCCAGAGACAAAAGCGAAAAATGAATATATCAATCAAAAATAAATGCATCAGATTATTCTGCTTCTGATAAAGTTGGAGTACTTAGTATCAGACTCAGCCTCCCACAAGTAACATAAGAACTCTGAACAAGATATATAAAAAATAGCTCTGCATAGAATGTAGGACACAAAAAGTGAACCACAATATAAACTGTGAATGTTAGTTCATAATAATATACCAATATTGGCTCATCAATTCTAACTAATGTACTACACTAATGCAAGATGTGAATAATAGGGAAGTTGGGAAGGAAGGGAATATTATGAGAACCCTGGACTTGCCTCTCCATTTTTCTGTAAACCTAAAACTTCTCTAAAAAATAAAGTCTACTGTTTAAGATAATAGTAGTAACTTGGAAAGTCCTGGAAAGAGACCAAAAACAAGCAGAGATTACAGGAAGTCAAGCTTTGAAATAAGGGAACTGTTCTTGGTGAGGCCTGGGTGTGTGGCATCCTCCTCTGACAGCACAACTCCACAGGCACAGGGAGGCTGGCTGGAGCTCAGGCAGGAAAGCTCACTCTGGCAGCCTGGGGAGTTGGATACCAGAGATTGCGACAACCGTAGAGCTTAAAGCGAGGGCAGGCAGGAGGGAGTCACAGATAGGAAGCCTCCAAAACCCCAGCCAGGTCTTCAGGACCCCAACGGTACCTGTGCTCAGGAAACTCCAAGGAAGCCAGCAGAAGGGGGCAGTTGGAAGAACAAGAAAATCGAGTGGAGATTTTAACTGCTGCCCACCTAAATCTGCCCAAATCAGGGAGGCAGATTTAGGATTTAAGACCAGCCAAGTTAACTATTATTAAGAACAAGAAAACATGCTTCAGAAGAGGCTAGCAGAATCTTCTGTTGTGGGTCTGTTAAAACCCCACTGACTAGCTAGTGCAGGCAAGGCCACAGGAAAGGACAGGGTCCCCAGAAACCAGCAGAATGTAAAGGTCCCCGCCTCTGCTGTACTCCCCGCTCTCATCTCCTCTTTGAAGCTGCTAGTCTACAGCCTCAGCCCACAGCATATACCATGTGAGTTTCAGGGGTAACTCCCTTCTTTTACAGAGGACAACGGGGCCCAAAGCAGTTAGCAGATGGCTGAGAAGGGGCTCAGTCACCCCCAAGATCCTGGCTTCTAGTCTAGGATCCCCACCCCTGCATTCTTCCCAACTCTCTCCCTTGGGGGCTGTCTGGTCTCCCTGCCCACATCCTCATATTCCCCTTGTCTCGTCACACTGTATCCTCTTTCTCCAAAACACACACAAGCACAAAGAAATCTGACACCCTGGTTGTGCCTAGAAATCCCTGGCTGAGATTGCCCATCCGAGTTAGTCCCTGAACCTATCCTCTGTCCTGACAGCTTCCAGAAACAGAGAACCAAAGGAGCTTTCCAACGGACTTTCCAAAGGGAAAGCCCTTCCCTGCCTGCAGAAACTGCTCTTGTGCACAGCTGAGCGTCCTGCTGAGCGGGATTATGAATGTGACCAGGGTGAAAGTTCTCGCCTCATTTAGCATGGAACAAAGCAGCATTAACTGCAGCAGCAGGAGCGGCCCCAGATTCCAGGGCACACACTCAGCCAGTGACCTTCTACTAAATACTCTGGGGGAGGGGAGGAAAAAGAGAAAAGTTGCATCACGGTGTCCTGCTCCCCACTCCTGAGGGGTGCTCAGTGCTCTCCAGGTGCTAGGGCATAAGGGACGTGGGGATAGGGACTGGAAGAGCACATGTGGACATTTACCAGCATCGTTGCTCTCAATTGCAATCAAGACAGAAGCCTCAGTGCAAACCCCCCACCCACCCCTCACATACACCAGAAAAGCTTCCAAAATGCTTGAAATGCAGCTGCACACCACATCTTCATTTATTTGTAGTCTAAGGGGAATGAGGCACTTATATTTCTTCCTCTCTCTCCCAGCCCATCTGAAAAAGGAAGCACTATTTGAAGGCCATCTGATGCAACTGTGTCACTATTGATCAGTAGCTCAGCGGGGGCCGATGAATGTGCCGGAGATCACAGCAGAATCCTTCCTGCTCCTCAACATTAAGGGGCTGGGTGCAAAATAATTGCGATGACTTGTCTTTATGCTAATGCCTTGCAAGTCTCTAAAAGGGACAGAGGGTAAGACAGAACGATCCAACCAGCTTGCCCATGGGGAGGCTGTCTCTTTCAGTTCTTTTAGTCTCCATTAGCAAAAGCTTAGATGGGTTGGCCTGATTATTTTTCTTTATTATGAGGATCTGAGGGATACAGCAAAGAGGAGAGGAAAAAAGCAGGAAGACAGAGAAACTGTTCTGGCCTTTCAACTCTTAGCTCCTGAATAAAAGCCTCAGCTTGGTGATTAAAATCTCTGGCTCATGTCACAGAGGCAGGTGTGAGGCAGAGGCCAGGCTGCACTCTGGGCAGGCAGCACTTTCTGCCGTGCCTACCTGGGATGCTGACTTGACCAGCAGGTTATTTTCTCCTAGGGAAAAGAAAGTCCAACGCATGGTGTGAGGCAAAGGGATACACTTACAAAGGCTGTATGATCATTAAAATCATCACCTGTATCAGGTAAACCAGGAATGGATAGGTGAACAAAGATCACCAGAAAACCAATAAGGAAGTTAGATCCAATGACAGAATTTAAGTGGCCTCAAATGTGATTTGTTCTAACCCTTCGTTTTATAGAAGGGAAAATCATGGCTCAGAGGAAAAATGAAAATATAGCTTGTGAGCGGCAGAATCAGAACCAGTGTAGGACTCCCTCCCCTGTACCGCCTCGCTAATACTCCAGTAGGAAATAAGTAATCAGGATGAATGCAAGCCAATCCCCGAGTAAGGCCCGGTTCACTGCATTAAACTCAAATTGAGCTAGACAAGGATGCCTGTGTATGGACACCTGAATGGTCAGAAGGTCAAAAACACATCCGTGAAAAATCATGCGGCACCGAGATTTGCAGGGAATGAAACGGGGATCTCTATTTGATTCATTTGAATGACTCTGGGAATGGAATTAAAGGTATACATAAGTAAAAATGGAGCCAAGACACTGAAGAAGGGAACCGGTCATCCAACTACTGGAGATGAACAGTAAAATGAAGAAATGAGAAGGCTGGAGGATGACAACAGAGAGATCCCTTATTCTTCACATGAATAATGAAAGCACTCAGCTTTGCACAGCACCAACATCCTGTACCTCCTAAATTCTAAGTATTTAAACTCACCAAGCCTCTGTTTCATCCATGAAATGTACCTAGTATCTGTACTACCTACACGTCAGGGTTGTCATAAGAAACAAAATTAGATGGGCCAGACATGATGGCTCACTCCTGAAATCCCAGCACTTTGAGAGACTGAAGTGGGGGGATGACTTGAGCCCGGGAGTTCAAGACCAGCCTAGGCAATATAGGAATACCTCATCACTATACAAAATAAAAATGAAAAAAATTAGCTGGGCATGGTGGTACACACTTATAGTCCCAGCTACTCAGGAGGCCATGGTGGGAGGATCACTTGAGCCCAGGAGGTCAAGGCTACAGTAAGCCATGACTGCACCACTGCAAATCCAAATTCAATAATGCAGATTGAAGTTTTATAGATTATAAAATATTATACAATCATAAGGAGATAACATTCTTTGTATTATCATGTTCTTGCTTTGTGGGCCAAGGAAATCTTAAAGGTACAGAATTTATAGCTTTGCAATAACAGCCTCCTTGAATTCTATAGACTAATGGCCGTACACAGAGTGAAGTGATCTAAAATGCCAGAGTAAATGGAAGGGCAGAATCAAGAAATTAGTCTAAATAGAATCAAAGAGGAGTGAAGATGGGAGGAGTGAAGATGGAAGTGGTGAATGGCACAAGCAGAGTGTCACCAGTGACCGGACCACACAGACAACTGGCAAACACCCCCACCTGCCACTCCTCCTCAGAGAATGGCTAACTATGACACTGCTCACAGAACCTCATGGGTTGGGCTCAGTTTGAGGTAAACACCCTGTCACACTTCTCTCCTGATTGAGCAGGTTGTGACCAGGAAAAGCCTTCCTGGAGCTGGGAATGTGGGGTGTGCAGTACAGTCATTATTTGTCAGCCGCACTGCTGAATGAAACCCCATAAATGAGTAAAATTTCCAGATAACTGGCATGTTCCTCATTTAAATATAAAGTTTTCTATATTTTAAACTCTCTTGATTAGAAATCTCTCTAAAATATACTCCACACTGTCCTAACAGTTGAGTCTCTAAAAGCCGGAATAAGCTTTACGTACATCACTTAATGTATAAGCTACAAATCAGCAATGACCCTGTGGGAAATGGCTCCAGACTACTACTAATACTATACCTTTTGAGTCCTTGAAGCTGATTTTTAGGATTTTTCTAAAGCTACTACACTGTTAACAGAAAGAAAGATGACAATATGCCCATATGCTTTTGCCTTTGACAATGACGGTCCTCCAATCCTCAATAAAGTACTAGCAAGACAAATTTGGCAACATACAAAAAGGATCACACACAATGACCAAGTGGAATTTACCCCAAGAATAAAAGGTTGGTTCAACATATGACCATTTGCTCATCTCAAAGGAAAAAAAAAAAAAAAAATTTTAAAAACCCACATTTGACAAAATCCAACACCCTTTCATACCCTTTCATGATTTAAACACAGACACACAACAAATTACAGATAGGAAGGAACTTCCTCAAATTAATGAAGAGTTTCTACAAAAACCCATATCCTATTTAACGGGGAAAAACTGAATGTTTTTCCTTTAAGATCAGGAACAAGACAAGGATGTCCACTCTTGTCACTTCTATCCATCTTCCTTACAAAACCACTGTAAAGATTAAATAAAATAATATATATGAAGTGATTGTCATTTAGATCTTCTTTCAGCTCTACATCTAAGTTAGTTCTCCCTGTTATGTTGTACTGAACCACAACTTTGTCTTTTATAAAATAGTGTTGTTCAGGTTCTAACTTAGGCCAGCTATAGCACAGTTATACCTGATTCCACTCATCAGGGTGGTGAGTTAATATCTATTTGATTCTTACATTAACTGTGTCTCCGCAAACTAGACTGCATTGGTAGCTCCAAGGTATAACTGTTGTTGTCACCACTGTATCCTGAGTGCCTAGTACAAAGCTTGGCCCACAAACAAATGAATGGACAAATGATAGCTTTTCCTGTTTTTAAGCAAGAAACTTTAAGATGTTATCTAGTTCTTTACCTACCTCAGGCAGTCCCACACCTCCCATACTATAAAGACTCTATCTTATTACCCAACTTCCTATGGTGATCCACCCAACAGTCCTCATAGCAGAGGAATTAATCATTCTCATTAACATCAGCAGCAGCATCACAAAACAGCAACTACTTTTGCAATGACTTTTCAGATAAGGTAATCCAAGTAAGCTAAAGGAAGTAGAAAGTCTGAGAAATCAAATCCTGGCATCAATTCCTCTAACCAAAAGGTGGAAAGAAAGACAGCAAGAAAAGCCAAAAAATAATCAAAGCAGTCAATCAAAGAGAAAAGAGTACACAAGGCTGGCCAGTGAAAGGAGGCAGAGGTGAGGGGCACACATGGACAGTGAGGACAGATTTTCCCAGAAACAAAGAGGGAAGAGACATCAGCACGAGAAAGTAGCTCTGAGGTCTTTCGGCTCCACATCTTGTTTTATTCCAACAAGGCAGGACTGACTAATGTTCAATGATCAGGAGTCTTGTTTAAGGTCACTCAGTTACAGAGTGAAAGTGAGAGAGACTATGACCCAGGTATCCTGGCTTCAAAGCCAATGCTCTAAAAATAAAAATATATATTAGAATCACATGGAAAGGCTCATTGGTTCCAATTCCAGCTCTACCACTTTCTAGCTGCTCTATGAATTTGAGCCATCTGGTCAACCTCCCTGCACCTCAGCTTCATCGTTTATGAGGTAAAATTTTGCAAGATTCCCAGGGTCATTAAATGAGACCATGTAGGGAAAGCACCTAGTATTTCATACTGAAGCTCCATTCCTTTATTTAAAAATTACAGAGCATTTTCTATTTGTCAAAGATAAGGAGGCAAGAAGAAAAGAGGTTGTAAACAAACAACCTACGGAATGGTAGTAAATATTGGCAAACTATGTATCCGACAAAGGCTTAATAACTTAAACAAATCAACAAGCAAAAAAACAAATCCAATAAAAAGTAGGCAAAGAACATGAATAGACACTTCTCAAGAGAAAATATACACAAAACCAACAAATGTGAAAAAACACTCAGCATCACTAGAGAAATGCAAATCAAAACCACAGTGAGATACCATTCGCACCAATCAGAATGGCTTTTGTTAAAAGGTAAAAAAATATACTGTTGGTGGGAATATAAATTAGTCCAGCTACTGTGGAGAAGTCTGGAGATTTCTCAAAGAACTAAGAGTTGAACTACCATTTGACCCAGCAAACCCATTACTGGATATATACCCAAAGGAAAATAAATCATTCTACCAAAAAGATACACGCACTCATATGTTCATTACAGCATTATTCACAATAGCAAAGGCATCGATTCAATCCAGGTGTCCATCAACAGTGAATTGGATGAAGAAAATACGCTACATATGTACCATGGAATATATTCAGCCATAAAAAAAAGAATGAAATCATGTCCTTTGAAGCAACATGAATGCAGGTGGGGCCATTATCATAAAAGAATTAACACAAGAAGAGAAAATCAGCTACTGTAGGTTCTCACTTATAAACAGGAGGTAAACAATTGGTATACCCATGTAACAGACCTGCACATGTGCCCTTGATTCTAATAATATATGTATAGAATGACTATACTCTGTCCTAGCAAAGAAATGATTGTCTGGAGGATCTTGAATGAATACAAAAGGAACCAGGTAAGAAAAAAGGAAGTAGTCCTGGATGACAACAGAGGGCCTGCAGGCAAAGGAATGCTTCAGGAAACAAATGTAAGACTGCAGGCTGGGCCCAGGGGTTCCTACTTGTAATCCCAGCACTTTGGGAGGCTAAGGCGGGTGGATCACTTGAGGCTAGGAGTTCAAGACCAGCCTGGCCAATATGGCGAAACACCATCTCTACTAAACATACAAAAAATCAGCTGTCCATGGTGGTACACACCTGTAATCCCAACTATTCAGGAGGCTGAGGCATGAGAATCACTTGAACCAGGGAGGCAGAGGTTGCAGTGAGCCGAGATCACACACTGCTCCAGCCTGGGCGACAAAGTAAGACTTTGTCTCAAAAAAAATTAAGACTGCAACTTTGGCTAAGAAATTGAACCGCAAATCACACGGCTTGCCTCCCATTCTGAGAGATGCCAATGAACCACAGCAAGGGTTCAGATTTGTCTGACAAAAGCTATTTTTAAGGAGAAACTGATATTTTAATAAAGATTTTTTTGTGGTGAAAGATTCATATTACCTACCACAGAGCTAAATAAACATCCCCAATAGAGGTCCCCGTTCTTCCCACACACAGTTATTCCACTGCACCAGTGGCCTTATCTCTTTCTCCTCCTCTCATAACAAAGCCTTTTCAACACTCCCTCCATATATCCCATTCAACAAAGCAAAATCCCAGAAGTGAGCCTCCAACTGTTCCTCCAGCACTGAGACCTGTAAACATCTTACTGTCATCAGTCCTTTCCCATTCATAGAATATGTATAAGCCCCTGACAGATAGTGTCTAGGCTTGTCTCTGGAATGGACAGCATGATAGAGCTTCCAGCCACGAAAACAAAGAGGAAGCAAGCCACAGGGCCACACTGGCTTCCGGCCCAGAGAGACCTCTGCAATCTTTCAGCACCAAACAGAAACACAGCGTATGGGTGGTTAGAGCCTTGCGGTCTTCACCTACCTCATCCCTAGAGTTCTGGGAGGTCCCAAGAAGATAACAACTAAGGAGGGAATGAGGTCAAAACCCAGGATGAGCTGAGAGGTATCCACTAGGGCAGAGGGAAATAAAACACGCTCCGAGCCAGGGCCCTCATCCCCGAGGGAGCCTTCTGCCAGATGCTTACCTATCACGAGCTACGTTACTCAGGTTCAAGAAGCAAGGGCAAGAGCGGTAGAAGTGGAGGCCAACCAGGAAGCATCTGCAAGTATAGTTAGGTTGACCAACCATCCCGGTTTGCCTGGCACTGCCCTGGTTTTAGCAGTGAAAGTTCCACATCCCAGGAATCCCTGGCCCTGTGTGAACCCCAAACTCTGGCTAACTGCCCTATGTGCAGTGTCCCCTCCCCTTCCTCAAGAATGGTTTCACTAGCAAAACAGTAAAACACCCCTGGCACAGCGGGGTGCTGCCTGCAGCCTTGCCAGCTAAGCACACGACCTCTCTTAGAGAAGGGCTTTCTCAGTGCCTTGGCTCCTAAGTGCAGTCACAGAAAAGTAAGGAAGAAACAGGTGCTGAGAGAGCAAGCTCAGCCCTTCTGGATGGTCCCCAGGCAGACAGGAGCCCAGGGCTCTGGCTCCAGCTTGCCAGGGTCACAGAGATGTTCTTCAAAAACTAGCACTCAGCCACACCAGCTTCTCCCTCCACCATCTATCCAGGATGGATCTGGGGAACTAAATGAATAAAATAAAATGCTATTCAAGGGTAGAACACAACAATTATTAATAACCTCATATTAATTTCAATGTATGTATTTTTATACAAATTCTAAAAACTGCAAACCCTTCCCACCCATCTCTACAAAGTCTTATCCTCTTGGGCCACTCTGCCCACATTTACAAAACCAAGCCAAAGGGAAACCACGTTTCCCACCATCACCACCACCCAGGACTGCACAACAGAAACTTAAACTAACTGCAATCTCCTGAGAGACCTTGAGCAAGAACCACCAGGCTGTTTCCTCTGAAAACTTGACTCACAGAAACTATGTGATAATAAATGATTATGATTATTTTCAGCTGTTAGGTTTTGAGGCAATTGGCTAATAATACACTGTGCATATTTGCTACATCAACTAGAGTTTTATTTACCAAATCAATAGATTATGCATTTAAAAAAAAAAAAGAGGTGTCAATGCATCCTGTTTCCTGGGGTTACATTTAGCATTTAATGTGAGGTATCGAAAGCGGCTTCACTGACCACACCAGCACGCCCTCTTACCCACCTAGAATTCTCTCACAGACCTGTATATGCTTACGTACACACTCCAAACCAATCATGGCTTGCTTGCTTTCCTTTAAGGAGGGTGCTCTGTCTGTGGATTCCTAAGTGGTTATGTAGAAAGGAGATCAACATGAGCAGCCGCAAGAGAAATGCCCGTCGAGGTACACAACACAGCAAGACCCAATTACATGTCTGTGTATATACGTGTGCATACATGAAGGCTCAAGGGAGACCCTGAGCAACCACGGAGGGGAGAAGGCATGAGTTTTTTTAATTCATGAGACAGCAGAATGAGGGGCAGGCAACCGAACAAGAAGAAGATAGGTTTTGAAATCAAGCAGAGAAAGGAAAGAAAAAGATCCTTGGCTAGGTGCAGTGGCTCTTGCCTGTAATCCCAGCACTTTGGGAGGCTGAGGCGGGTAGATCACCAGGTCAGAAGTTCAAGACCAGCCTGGTCAACATGGTGAAACCCCATCTCTACTAAAAAAATACAAAAATTAGCTGGGCATAGTGGCGTGCACCTATAGTCCCAGCTACTCGGGAGCTGAGGCAGAAGAATCACTTGAACCCAGGAAGCAGAGGTTGTAGCGAGCTAAGATCATGCCACTACACTCCAGCCTGGGCAACAGAGCAAGACTCTGTCTCAAAAATAAATAAATAAAAATAAAAAAATAAAAAAGATCCTCATATATAGATTTTTGAAAATAAAAACACAGCTCTAAGGTTTACCTCTAAGTGCTTCACGGCAAAAAATGGTTAGCAACAACACTCTGTGCTGATCCTAAACAGCAATCCTAGAAACCATGGTGATAGGTACCATCAACTCTGATAAATAGACAGAAAACCTTCCAGAAGCACACGCCAACCCAGATCCAGTTACACTGCAAGCAAATCGCAAATCAGTAGTGCCATAGATGTGCAGAAGGACAAACAAAGGGCTCTCAGGGTGGCAGGAGTGGCCCAGAATTTGAATGTGCTTATCAATGTGGCTGAGAGGCTAAAACTGACCTAGAAGAGATAGACAGAAAGAAAATGTTGAGAAGTGGCATTGTTGCAGGAGGCTGAGTGCAAATGCGAATTGTGCTTTGCCTCCTAATCTGTGACAGGGATGTCTATCAAAGACAAAGTCAAAGAAGTAAAGGAAGATCCACTCCAACTCTCAGCTCCTACCTCCACTAAAACCAAGGCCCAAGAGGACTGAAGGTAGAATGGAAATTCAGATATCAAGTGCCAAGTTGATGAGTATCTCAGAATCTTCATGAGCAAGTCCAAGGCGCTTTTCGTATGAGTCACTAATTCCTCAGTAGCAGACTCATAGCTGCTGCACTCTGACCTGCACTCTGGTTGACCTGATGTATTACACCTCTTTCTAAAATTCCAGAGCATGTTTGGAAGGGCAGTATTCATCCCAGAAAAGCTAGGAGGTACTTCTGTCTGCTGCAAGGCAGTTCCCTTCACGCCACAGCCAGCTAAAAAGCAATTTTTAAAACAAACACGCAAAAACACAAACATCTCACTATGGTTCTTCTACCAACTTGTCTCTTTAAACTTTGGCAAATCACCTGACATTGAATCTCCTGTCTGTGAAAGGTAAAGAGTAGCCATTTACCCACCTCAGCAGCATGGGAGAAAAGAAAAATAACACATCTGGAAAGCAGTGACAGAATGACAGTAAGCCCAGAGTATTATACCAGCAAGACAGAATCTGAAGTTCTAATTTTACATTCTCATTTCCAAAAACTGCTGCTGGTTCTATGTTTTTCCACACAATATGAAGCGACAAGACTGAAGCTCCATAAAGAAAAGAATGTCTTGCATTTATTTTGTATCTAGCCCAGTACGGAGTACATGGTAGGTATTCAAAGAATTAAAAGAGGTTAGATAAGACTAAGGGAGTGGGAGGATCATGAGCCTAGATTTATATCATAAAATACTTGCTCAAATAACACCATACATTAAAATAAAAATTAAATAAAAAATCCCCATCTCAGTGGCTATTTTCCTGCCCCAGAACTACCTACCTTTCTTCTCTATTATACCTCTTCAGATTCTTCCCCCCTTCAAGATCCAGCTCAAATTGATTTTCTTCCCTATGAAGTACTCCCTGACTACTCCAGGCCAGTACCTGGAGTAGCAGTACCCTGCTCCTCTGAAGAATGACATACAGTATTTTTTGAGGCCATTTTTGTAGTAATAACTTGGGTTGTTTTAATGTCTTCATTTATTTCTAT
This sequence comes from Cacajao melanocephalus, assembly GCA_963573385.1. NCBI lineage: Eukaryota > Metazoa > Chordata > Mammalia > Primates > Pitheciidae > Cacajao > Cacajao melanocephalus. The sequence goes on from CAUYLG010040408.1 coordinate 97,915, forward strand.
CACATAGCTTTCACTAGACTCCCAGAATCTGAGGATTCTAGACTACATTATATACCTAAATCATATCCCCTACAACACTATATAACAGTTGTATATACAGAGGAAAGTAAATAAAAAATAATTTTTAAAAAATTTTAAAATACTTAAAGTTCCTACCACAAAATAATCAATTTTTAATATTCCATTCCTAAACAAATTTAAGTAACATGGACGAATCAAATGAAATGGGGTCCACTACATGCACAAAGTTCATTTAGGAGGGGGCTTTAATGTTCCCAAAAGTCAGCCTGTTTGCCACTTTTGAAATTCAGTTACCGTCCCCAAATTTCCAGAGGTCAGAAGTGTTCAAGCCACCCTCATGCTTTAAGGCAGAACCCCAGATGGTGAGAGTAATTGTATTACAGAGCAAACCTGGGTCTGCAACCTACCTGAACAAACCTGACTACCCCCTTGGGAGATGCAGAAGGCTTCCGTTTCTCAGGGTCCAAAATAAATGCCAGTTCTGCAGACAGAACAGGTGTCCCCCCATCAAGATTATATCCACAAATCCAGGACATTTGTACCAACTGTTCCTGTCCTCCAGTACTGGAAACCCTCCAGAATGAGAAATAAATTCATCTTCCAATGATTCCAAGAGCCTGTCTTTCCCCCTTGCAGTATAGGAAAGTTGAAAACCTTTGCAGATACTCAGTATGCACACTGTCCTTGAGGAGCCTGCGGCCTGACATGACCCAGCCAGAACTTCCATCAGCCGGCAACCATTACCTCTGAGGACATAAAAACCAAAAGACATGACATCTGTCTTCTAAGCGTTAACACAGAGACATGTGATTCAACACTGACAATGTGCTAAACTCACTGCTGTAATAAGGTTATATCTACCAGGCCCAGTAGAAACACAGACAAAGGGCAAACACCTAATTCACTTGAGTGCAAGTCAGAAGTACTCACAGAGCAGATAATTTTTGAACTTGAAGGATGAATAGTTGGTTAGGTAGAAACAGGAAAGGTGGCCCATTCTAGGCAAGAACACCAGCGTGCACAAAAATGGAGACTTGAGTCAGCAAGGCCTATTGGTGTGTTCAGATGCTACAAGTCCTCTGCCAGGTGAGATGAGGCTGAACAGGCAGGCAGGGTCAGGGCATGAGGGCCTTGCATCGCTATTCTAAGTCATAAACTGTTACCTAAGGAGTTTGAGCAACGAACTTTGATCAGGTTTATATGGCTGCTCCATGGATGATAAATTGAAGGGGACAGGACAAGAGACCAGTGACATATAAAAAGGATCCAAAACAGAGCAAAAGAATCAGGGATAGGATGAGAGGATATCTGGGAGGTAATAGGGACAAGACTTGGAAAGTGATCAGATGTGGCTGTTAGAGAGGAAGATGAATTCAGGGTAATTTTCAGGATTCCTTAATCCTTCCACTAAATGCATCTCTACATCTTTACTTTTTCCTACTCTCCTTCCTCTCCTCCCCCATTTACAGCACTATAGTCTTGCTTTCTTTTTTTTTTTTAAGACTGGAGAGCACTAGTATGATCTCAGCTCACTGTAACCTCCGCCTCCTGGTTCAAGCAATTTTCATGCCTCAGCCAACCAAGTAGCTGGAATTACAAGTGCACCTCCACTCTTGGCTAATTTTGTATTTTTAGCAGAGCTGGGGTGTTGCCATTTTGGCCAGGCTGGTCTTGAACTTCTGGCCGCATGTGATCTGCCCACCTCGGCCTCCCAAAGTGGTAGGATTACCGGTGTGAGCCACTGTTCCCAGCCCAGTTTTCCTTTGAGATAAATTATCCATTACACCAGGGCTTGCGATGACACACTGCTTAGATTCATGAATTTAGCATACATGCTGTCTTAGCTTTTAATGACTGTTTCACCTGTGTTTTATCCTATTAATTGAATTCTTAAGGTTTTCTTTTAAACTGAAATTCATTTTCTCCTAATTTCCAAAGAGATACAATTTCCTGAAAATGTCTTCTCTTCCTTCTGTCCTCCCCAGTTAGCTCATCTCACATCAAGTTCACGGGGCAGGAACTGGTTCTAATTCTATATGCTACTTCATGCCAAGCATGTTCTTGGCATTCAATGAATGCCGATTACTTCTACCAGCCACAAAAATAATAACAACAATCTATAAATACCGTGGCTTCCTGAAGTTGAGAGGAATTAACCACACTGCAATTAAGGTAAAGCTGGAGAAAACATTTAGTTAGCAACTTCTCAATACAGACAATAAGATTAAGGCAATACATACCAGTTCCAACATATTTCTTTGGAGATGTTTCATAAAATAGTCCAATAAAATGCTAAAGACCACCCAACACTACAGCAGAATGTTAATCACGTGTGAGTCACTCAAAAGCTAAAATTGAACAGATTCATCTATCATGTAAAAGGGATAGAAGAATAATAAACATCAACAATTTATACTGCTGCCAGATTATAAAAAGGAGAGATTGTTATGAAATCTAGTTCACATAAAATATCACACTTTTAGAATAAGACAGCAAGAGAGTATGATCTCATTTATAGACTTTTAGAGAAAACTATAAATGGTTTCTGGGTTCAGGCATACTGGTAACCAAGACAGGTATGATACCTATGACAATTGGTCCTAGGCAATAATCAATAGATAAGATAAAGGATGAAACACGACGAAATATTTGTTAAGACTGAAAGGTCTTCTGGGGCAACTTAGGAAAGCATAACCAACACAGCTCATCTAATAAAATGACTTGTCTTTGTTAATACAGTTTAATTTAAAATTTCAAAGATTAAACCCAAGAATATAGACAAATTAAGTGGACTAATAAGCACACACCTGGAAAATATTTTAGGTAAATGGCTGCTACAGAATGAACTCAGATGAGACCCAAGCAACAGACCCAGAAATCTTCTCAGACAACACGTGATATTACAATATTCCATCATTTACTATCACATGGATCTCACTGACACAAAAGTTTCCATTAGGTGCCAAGTCAAAAGAGATTACAAAGAAAAGACAAGTAAATGTATAGCTCTAACAGAAGAGCCAGAGCAAACAAGGAAATTGGGGCACGTTCAGGCAAAGTGAAGAATCTCAGCAAGAAGAGAGCTCTGGTTTCAGAAACAGACCTTTGTTCATGGCTCCCAGAACATTGGTAACTGGGGAAAACTGAAGGAGTGTGGAACCCGAGAGGGGTCGCTCATAGATTCTCAGGGCTGGAGGAATCATTATGGAGACCTGTGGGTTAGGAAGCTCTGCTATAGATTCCCATTATGTCATCATCAAAATATTTTATACCAATGACAGTTTCAAGCGAAGTATACCACTACTTTCCATATTGCTTTAATGAGCTAAGATTAGGCTGAACAATTATTAAGTGCTATTATTAAATAATAATCATCCGACTCCCGTGATCTCACTTTATCAGATAATTCTGTCCAAAGGCATTTCTCCTGTGTTTCACTAGACCTGAAGGTCAGGGAGAAATCTCTACTTTTTTTCTTGACTTTATCTTTCTACAAAGGTCATTTCTCCTGCGATGATCTTATCAAGGTCGGTAGAAAATGATTTTACATACTAGCATCACTTTGCAACCATCTATTCTAATCTCTCCAGATGTAAATCCTCCCATCACAAGCTTCTTCCTATGGATTCTCTTGCCTTGGGAGGCATATCTGAGTTGCATTTCCTCCAATATGCTTCACCTTCCCCCAGAATCCAAGGATGCCATCATTTTCTGTTAGAGGGAACATTATGTTTGGTATAGTACATCCAGTATTTGGCAGAGTCAGGCGTCCTTCACCCTCCCAGGAACTGTACTTTGAAACTTTCCACAGTCCTTCACCGTGATCATAATGTTTCAGCCCACCTTCCAGGCAGGCCTAGGGATCACATGTCTGGGACACACACATGCCATTACCACCAAATAGATTTCCTGATAGTCATTTAAAGGACACTTCACTATGCAGTTTACAGTTTCAAAGTATTTTCACACATCTCATTTGATCCTGGTGACAATCCCACAAAATAAATAAACAAGGTTGCTACCTCTATTTCACAGGTAAGAGGCCTAAAGATTAGAGAAATGTAAATACTCGCCCAAAGTTTCACAGCAGTACGAGGATTAAAAGCCAGACATACTGACTGAGGCCATATGTAAAATCATTTTCTGTCCACCTTGGTGCCTTCTGCTCCTCTCTTTATCTTAATCTCATCCCAACCACCACTAAAAAAAAAAAAAAAAAAAAAAAAAAATGCCACTGGATAACACCGGACCTCACAGAATGGTCCAAGAGGCCCATAAAACGGGCTGTTTCTGCTGAGCTTGGATAGCAGCTAAATCAAATCACCTTTGAATACTTTCCAACCTCCCAGGGAAATGTCCCTGCAAGGACATTGCACTTTGGATCAGTCTGTTTACCAATCTAAATGAGAGCTCTTTCTATGGGAAATCACGGATTTAACTATTCCTGGTCCACATACCTCAACAGCTGTTATAATAAAGACCCTAATATCTCTGTGCTCCCTTTTCTGCCTTATTGTGGCTTACTGCATTATTAAAATGTAGCTGATTCTGTGACAAGTAACAAGCCACAATAGGGCAGAAAGGGGAGCACAGAGATTTTAGGGTCTTTGTTATATTAGCTGTTGAGGTATGTGGGCCAGGAATAGTTAAGTCAGTGATTTCCCATGGAAAGAGACTTACTTAATAGTTATTTTAATACAGTTATTTACTTATTATATATGCTTCGTACTGCACTGAGAGCCCCCAGAACTAAAGATTCCTTGAAACTCCAAACCTAGCACCTAGCACAGAACACAAGCAAGCATTCAAACATCCAATCAAATATAAAATACGCATTAGCTCTAAAAGGACATGCTTCCCACTATATTCACTGGCCCCTGCCATGCAAGTTTGAAGTGGAAACTCCTCCAGTTGCAGAAAATGGTAAGAAAATAGGAAAGCTTTTCTGTTTCACTGACAACTAAGTCTTTTTTCCAAATCTATTTGCCTACGTTTCAATTTTCTTTTATCTGTAAAAAGATGAAAGGGAATTAAATTTGTAGATGCCGAATCTGGACTACCCAACCTACTTGATCCCAATCCAAAAAATCTGTTAGGTCTAGAGTAAGGACTGAGACTTAGTATTATTTTTTTTAATTCCTTAGATGATTCTGATGATCAACAATCCATTCACTCAACAAACATTAGGGTACACACTAGGCAGAGTTTTTACTCTAATAAAACTGATGTGTCACCTGCCTGGCTGACCACAGAGTCAAGTTTTAAAATGCTAGACTAGGGACTTCTCGGCAGTCTCATTCTTCTCTATAAAAAGGAAGCCTCTAGAAAAGCCTCTTCCCTGCCTTAAATAAGTCTTACTCTGATGAAAACCTCAGCAGAGATGGCCTAATGTACTTGTCTGTTCTTCCTATTCTTGGGAGGTGGCAAGAACAGGGCTTTCAGCAGGTGCCTGCACAGTCACAGGGATACTGCCTGAGAAACAGAGCAAGGCAGCTGAATGCTCAACACCTGTCGTACTAAAGCTCTTAACTGCTCTTGAAAGGTAAGCAGTAAGTATCCACTAGGTGCAAAGCACCATGATTGATCACAGAGGTGAAATAAAAACTCACATATTTGTTATTGAGCACTGTGGTCTTTAATGTCAGAAAGACCTGAATTAAAACCTAGTTCTGCCACTTACAGGCTGAGAGATCTTGGCTTAGTTGCTTAACCTCTCTGTGCCTTTGTTTTCTCATCTGCAAAATAAAGAAAATGCAATCTTCCATATAGGGCTATTGTTATTATAGCCATTTTCAGAAATAACTGTAACACCACCTGTACATACATACAATGTCTGTAAGGCTATTCATTGAACAGAAGCTCAATGTATGGTAGCAGTTGTTATTTCTAAATTGCAGCACTAAATTTGGTACTAAGAAAGATAGAAAGTCTAACACAGCATCTCCCCTGTGAAAGTTTATACTCAACACTCAACCAACAAGTATATATTAAACCCAAGCAATTTATTAAGCATATTCATTACTGTTAGAGTTAGAGAGAGGTCTCTATCTTCAAAGAACTTACAGTTTAGATGGGAAAAGTTAATACGCATAAATCAGTCACATATTACACATGCATGATATTGCATTTAGCTGTGTCATAAGCTCTGTAAACACTGCCTAGGTCAAAAAGAGGTAGATGGACTGTCCTCAAGGGGCTGGTGACGGGTCAGCAGTGCCCTGGTGGCTAGGAAGATTGATTCTTTTTTTTCAATACATAGTAAGTGTCTGCTATGGACTCAACACCAGGCTTACCAAAAGATAGAGCAGTTTAATAAAATAGAGTCACTAACTGAAGGAGCTCACGTTCTCATGAAGACCAGCATCAATGTATTAAGGGTTGTAAAGGGACTGTACGATTTGCTAATGAAACAGAGACTGGGGACAATTTCAGAGGATGCAGGTTTGAGCTGAGCCATTAGGATAAATAGATCTATAGAAGCAGAGGACATTTAGGCAGGGAAAATGTGAGACAAAGAGGTAGGAAAACACATGTGTAACTTGGAGCAGGGACAGGACTGGTCTAAGCAGAGTAGGGAGTTGATGCTGTGGGCCAGTGGGCAACAACCAGGGGGTTAAAAAAATGAGGTTGGATGGCAGAGAGACGAGCCTACTTATTCAATTAGGGGGAAGAGACCTAAAAAAACAGTTATACAATAACACAAGGCATGTGTGACCTCAGGCCAAATGAGCAGACAGAGAATCCTGAGGGAAAGGCAGATCAGAGAGGGCTAGAACGGTCAGAGGAAGGCTTAAGTGAGTCTTAAAGAGGTAGGAACACACATAAAACACAGGTACCAAGAAGGGAGAGCTTAGCTGGAGACCCAAAACACTTTGGCATGAAATGACAAGAACAATAAAAAAAACTGATGCATTTAGCATACAACAATGTATTCCTTCAACTCCCTGTGTGCAGGGTAAAAGGTGAATTAAAACTAGGAGTTATCAGGGCCTAATGAGAATCTCCTAAAACTGGGGAAAAGAATCAATAGCTTCATCAGAACTCACCCTTAAGTGACTCAACAGCCACTAAGCTAAATGGTTAGCAGGGAAGTCCCAGGCTGGCCTCACAGGACAGTGGCTGATCCCTGGTGGTTCAGAAAAAATCTTCATTTTAAACTGATTTCTTCAAATAACAAAAGGAAGCAGGGAGTCGGATGTGAAACAGACTTTTTTCCCTGTTTATACAATTCATATGCTAACAAATTACCTTGCAAATAGCAGACACTTAAATACATAGATTGTGAATAAGAAAAGATAAAATGGATAATTTAAAAAAAAAAAAAGGAAAATCTATCCTCTATTAAATAAAGAAGATTACAAATAAACTTAGGTTTGGAATACAAATAATTTTGAGGAATTTTCATTAAAGGGTGTTGAATAATGATAAAGAAAATTATCAATATTTAATATAGCATTGAATATTTATTTCATTCTGGCATAAATTTTTTGTATATATGTATAAGAAATGAATACTTTGTGATTAGAATTAAACCACAGGAGAACAGAGATTGTTGAGTGAATTGAAGTAACAATTCAACTGAATTAATATACCCCCAAAGACAGAAAACTCAACACAATAGAAAGTATTTTTAAAAACCCAAGTGCATACAGAAATGAAGCATATAGTAAAGGCAGTATTTTCATTCAGTGGAGAAAAAATGTTAACTTATTAATAAACAATGTCGGGACAGATTGCCATTTAGAAAATATAAAATTAGATTTTTTTACCTTATGCTGTATATTAGGATAAATATCAAATGAATGAAAGATCTGAATTACATATTTTTTTAAAAATCCAAATACTAAAATAAAACATGGGTGATTTCCTCCTATATTCTGCAATTGGCCAAATACTTCAAAATCCAGAAGCATTAATATAAGAGATTAATAAATGTAAGTATACAAAAGCATACAAACTATATAAACTACATAAAAGCATAGTTAAAAAAAATACCATAAGCAAATCATAATCCTTTTTTCAGTGTAAAAATGTTTGTAGTTACATGCAGAAGTTTGTCCTTATTCTTAGTAATATGGTTTGGATCTATGTCCCCACCAAATCTCATACTGAATTGTAATCCCCAGTGTTGGAGGTGAGGCCTGGTGAGAGGTGACTGGATCATGGGAATAGATTTCTCATGAATGGTTTGTACCATCCCACTTGGTATTGTCCTTTCGATAGTGAGTTCTCATAAGATCTGGTCATGTAAAAGCATGTAGCACCTTCTCCCTCTCTCTCTTGCTTCTGCTCCAGCTCTGTGAAGTGCTTGCTCCTTCTTTGCCTTCTGCCACGATTGTGTTTCCTGAGGCCTCTACAGAAGCAGAGCAAATGCCAGCATCATGCTTCCTATACAGTTTGCAGAACTGTGAGCCAATTAGACCTCTTTTTTTTTTTTTAAATAAAGTACCCAGTCTCAGGTTATTTCTTTATGGCAATGCAAGGATGGACTAACACATTTAGGATGTTTATCTTAAGTATTTAGTGATGAAGCATCAATAATCTCTACAATTTATTTTCAGATGGAATAGTAAAATGGTGTTTATGTGTATAAAGAGATATAACACAAACATGGCAAATTTATTAAAATTTTGTAAACCTAGATGGAGAATACAGAGGTTCATTGCACTACACTTTCAACTTAAAACTTAAAGTTTTCAAACATAAAAAGTTATATGTGGCTGGGGTAGAGAAATAACATAAATAAAATCAAAAGACAAATGACAAAGTAGAAAAAAATATTTACAACATATCACAAATGGCTCATATTCCTAATATACAATAAGCTCCTAAATTTTGAGAAAAAAAAGACCAAAACTCTGATTTTTTAAAAAAAAAAATGGCAAAAGATATGAGCAGATGATTTACAGAAAAACAAATGCCAGTGGCCCTTAAATGAAAAGATGCTCAATCTCACTCATAACAAAAGAAATAAAAGTCTACAGGGATACTATTTCTCACCTATCAGATTAGTAAAAAGCCATGTTTGACAATATATTCTGTTGGCCATAGTATGGAGAAACAATCATTGCTACAGGAATGTAAGTTGGTATATTCTCTATGGAGAGAAGTTTGGCAATACATAGCAAAATTGCATATGTATTTACCTTTGACCCAGGAATCCCACTTCCGGGAATCTACACTGAAAACAAACTGGAAAATTATTAAATGATTTATGCATATGGTTATACATACATGTATACTATGGATATTGTGACATTTGTAAAAGCAAAAGGCTAGAAATGGTCCAAATATCAGTCTATTGAGAAAAAGCTGAATAAACCACATGCATCAGGATACACTTAGAGCTTTAAAAAAAGAGTCAGAAAGCATTCCATATACTTGCATGGATGATTTCCAGTATGTGGAAATTAAGTGTTGTTAAGTGAACAAAAAATAATAGGGAAGAAAAAAAAAGACATACCTTAATCAAACTGTGAAGGTTAACATCACCAAAAATGGAACAAAGCAAGATTTTGTGGCTCCTGATATGATGCATTAGGAAGGATATGTCATCATTTCTGTGGCTTCCCTTTCCCAAATGCTAACTCTGAATTTAATCATGAGAAAATATCAGGCAAACTCCAAATAAGGGGCATTCTACAAAATAACTGGTTAAAATGTAAGGTCTGAAGAGCAATCAAGCAAGAGAAAGAAATAAAGTGCATCCAAATTGGAAAAGAAGAAGTCAAACTACATTGTTTGACAATGAGATAATCTTATACCTAGAAAAGCCTCAAGACTTCTTCAAAAGACTCCTAGATCTGATAAACGAATTCAGTAAATTCTCAGGTTAAAAATCAATGTACAGCCAGGCACAGTGGCTCATGCCTGTAATCCCAGCACTTTGGGAGGCCGAGGCAGGTGGATCACAAGGTCAGGAGTTCAAGACCAGCCTGGCCAACATGGTGAAACCCCCATCTCAACTGAAAAATGCAAAAATTAGCCAGGCATGGTGGCACATGCCTGTATACCCAGCTACTCAGGAGGCTGAGGTAGAGAATTGCTTGAACCTGGGAGGCGGAGGTTGCAGAAGGCCGAGATTGCACCACTGCACTCCAGACTGGGTGACAGAGCGAGACTCCATCTCAAAAACAAAAAACAAAATAAAACAAAAAATCAATGTACATAAATCAGTAACACTGCTATACACCAACAACCACCAAGCTGAAAAATCAAATCAAGAACTCAATTCCTTTTACAATAGATGCAAAAAATAAAATAAAATACCTAGAAATATACTTAATTAAGGGGGTAAAAGATGTCTACAAGGAGAACTACCAAACACTGCTGAAAGAAATCATAGATGACACAAACAAATGGCAATACATTCCCTACTTATGGACTGAAAAAATCAATATCATGAAAATGACCGTACTACCCAAAACAATCTACAAATTCAAGGTTATTCCTATCAAAATATCAACATTGTTTTTCACAGAATTAGGAAAAAAAATTCTAAAATTCATATGGAACCAAAAAACAGCCCAAATAACCAAAGCAATCCTAAGCAAAAAGAATGGATCTGGAGGAATCACATTATCGAACATCAAATTATACTACAAGGCTATAGTAACCAAAACAGCATGGTACTGGTGTAAAAGCAGATACACAGATCAATGGAACAGAATAGAGAACCCAGAAATAAAGCCAAATACTTATAACTGACTGATCTTCAATAAAGCATACAAAAACATACCTTGGAAATGATAATCTATTCAACAAACGATGCTGGGTAAACTGAACAGCCACAAATAGAAAAGAATGAAACTAGATACCTATCTCTCACCAGATACAAAATTAATTCAGGCCAGGCACAGTGACTCAAGCCTGTAATCCTAGCACTTTGGGAGACCGAGGCAACAGATTGCCTGAGCTCAAGAGTTGGAGACCAGCCTGGGCAACACAGTGAAACCCTGTCTGTACTAAAATATTAAAAAAAAAAAAAAAAAAAAATTAAGTGTGGCAGTGTGCCCCTGTAGTCCCAGCTACTCAGGAGGCTGAGGCAGGAGAATTGCTTGAACCCGGGAGGCAGAGGTTACAGTGAGCCGAGATCACACCACTGCACTCCAGCCTGGGCAACAGAGCAAGACTACCTCTCAAAAAAAAAAAAAAAGAATTAAAATCTAAGACCTAAAACCATAACAATTCTGAAAAAATATCTAGGAAAAACTCTTCTGGACATTGGCCTATGCAAAGAATTTATGGCTAAGACCCCAAAAGCACAACAAAAACAAAAATAAATAAATGGGACCTAATTAAACTAATAAGCTTCTGAACAGCAAAAGAAATAATAATCAGAGTAAACAGATGACCTATAAAATGAGAGAAAATACTCACAAATTGTGTATTCAACGAAGGACTAATATCCAGAATTTACAATGAACTCAAACAAATCAGCGAGAAAAAAAAATAATTCCATTAAAAAGTAGCAAATGACATGAATAGACATTTCTCAAAAGAAGATACACAAATGGCCAACAAACATAAAAAAAGTTCAACATCACTAATCAACAGGTAAATGCAAATTAAAACCACAATGAGATAATCACCTTACCCTAGTCAGAGTGGACATTATTAAAAACTCAAAAAAACAGGGCTGGGCATGGTGGCTCATGCCTGTAATCCCAGCACTTTGGGAGGCTGAGGCAGGTGGGTCACAAGGTCAGGAGTTCAAGACCAGCCTGGCCAATATAGTGAAACCCCATCTCTACTAAAATCTAAAATTAGCTGGGCATGGAGGTGGGCACCAGTATTCCCAGCTATTCAGCGGACTGAGGCAGAAGAATTGCTTGAACCCGGGAGGTGGAGGTTGCAGTGAACTGAGATTGCACCACTGCACTCCAGTCCAGGTGCAAGACTCCATCTTAATCTAAAAAAAAAAAAGTCAAAAAACAATAGATGTTGGCATGAATGTGGTGTAAAGGGAACACTTACTGCTAATAAGAATGTAAATTAGTACAGCGTCTATGAAAAACAGTATGGAGATTTCTCAAAGAACTAAAAGTAGGTTGGGCGTGGTAGCTCACACCTGTAATCCCAGCACTTTGGGAGGCCGAGGTGGACGGATCACCTGAGGTCAGGAGTTTGAAATCAGCCTGACCAACATGGCAAAACTCCATCTCTACTGATAATACAAAATTAGCTGGGTATGGTGGTGCATGCCTGTAATCCTGGCTACTTGAGAGGCCGAGGCAGGAGAATCACTTGAACCTGAGAGGAGGAGGTTTCAGTGAGCCAAGATCACACCACTGCGCTCCAACTCCAGCCTGGGCAACAAGAGTGAAACTCTGTTTAAAAAAAAAAAACCTAAACTAAAAGTAGATCTACCATTCAATCCAGCAATCCACTACTGGGTATCTACCAAAGAAATCGAAATCACTACATCAAAAAGACACCTGCATACATCTATTTATTGTAGCACACACAATTGCAAAGATATGGAATCAACCTAAGTGTTCATCAACTGATGAGTGGATAAAGAAAATATGGGGTGTGTATGTGTGTGTGTGTGTATACACATGTATATATACACATGTGTATATACATGTGCATGCATACATGCATACATGTACATATATACATGAATGTGTATATGTGTGCATGTTTGTATATATGCATGTATATGTATACATATATGTATACATTAAAAAAGACTAAAGAGATGGCTGAGTAGTATTTTTATGGCTGAATAGTATTACATGGTATTTGTATGTGTGCATGTATATGTATATGTGTACACAGACACAAACACACACCATGGAATACTACTCAGCCATTAAAATGAATGAAATAATGTCTCTTGCAGCAACCTGGATGGAGCTGGAGGCCATTATTCTAAGTGAAGTAACTTAGGAATTGAAAAACGAACACCGGGTGTCCTCACTTACAAGTCAGAGCTAAGCTATGGGTATGCAAAAGCATTCAGAGTGGTCTAACGGACATTGGAGACTCAGAAGGGTGGAGGGTGAGAGGTGGGTAAGACGTGAAAAACTACCTAGTGAGTACAATGTACACTACTCGAATGAGAGGTACACTAAAACCCCAGACTTCACTGCTATACAATGCATTCATGTAACCAAAAACTACATGTACCCCTTGTACCCCTAAAGCTACTGAAATTTAAAAAAAAAAAAGGTCATGAAAGACAAAGAAAAACAAAACTACTACACATTAAAGAAGAGTAAAGAGATATAACAACTAGATATAATAGCCTGGATTAGATGCTAGACAAGAATAAAATTTTTTTGTTATATAGAATATTAATGGTAAAATTTAAATAAAGTCTGGAGAGAAGATAATGATATTGCATCAATATTAATTTTTTGACTTGACAACTGCACTGTGATTATATAAGAAAATATTCTTGTTCTTAGGAAATCCACACTAAAGGACTTATAAATGAAGGAACATCTTGGCTGCAACTCACTCTTAAATGGTTCAAGAAAAAAACAATGTGTGTGTTTGTATATAGATAGATGAAGGGATGAATGAATAGGAGAGAGGAAGACTGGGGAAAGCTGGGTGAAGGGTAAATTGGAGGTCTGCATCCTATTTTTGCAATTTTTCTCTGTGTTTGAAACAATTTCAAAATAAGAAATTAAAAAATCTCAAATATACAGAATAGTAAATACAATATATGCTCCCCTTTATTAGATTTAGGAAGAAGGAAATATATATTTTTACATTTGCAAAAGATAAACACTGAAAAGATTATCCAAAAACTCATTTTAAAGTTTGTTTACATTGGGTGAAAGAGAACACAGTGTAGAGATAGACATTTCTGGGATCACGGTGGTCCATGCCTGTAATCCCAGCACTTTGGGAGGCCAAGGCGGGTGGATCACTTGAGGTCAGGAGTTTGAGACCAGCCTGGCCAATATGGCAAAACCCCGGTCTCTAATAAAAACACAAAAATTAGCCAGGCATGGTGGCACATGCCTGTAGTCCCAGCTACTCAGGAGGCTGAGGCAGGAAAATTGCTTGAACATGGGAGGCAGAGGTTGTAGTGAGCTGAGAATAGACATCTCTGAATATACCATGTTAATAGCTTTGAATTTGGAATCACATGTTTTAGATATTTGAAAAATAAACATTTTCTAAAGATCAGTAAAACATGGAAACAAACTGAAAACAAATGAACCTACTATTATCTCAAATTGGTGGCATAAGCATATGGAGAAAATAAATATTTCAAAGATCTTCGGAACACAGTATTTTAACATAAATACTCGTGGAATATATTCTAAGGACAAAGAGAGCTGCAGTATTATCAGCAGAAATATTGGTATTTTTAAAACTATTCTAGATATATTGTTGATAAAACAAATAACTAATTACACTGACATAATATTAAGAACCAAGATTTTGAATAAAAAGAAAAATGCACAAGTATAAAATTAAAGAAGTTTAAATCCTGTAATGTTAGTTGTAATTGAAAATTGGGGGCTGGTGCCATGGTTCACACCTGTAACCCCGGCACTTTGGGAAGCTGAGGTAGGCAGATAGCTTGAACTGAGTTTGAGACCAGCCTGGGCAACATAGTGAAATCCCACCTCTACAAAAAATACAAAAATTAGCAGGGCATGGTGGTAGGTTCCTATAGTCCCAGCTAATCAGCAGGCTGAGGTGGAAGGATCACATGAGCCTGGGAGGCGGAGGTTGCAGTGAGCTAAGATCATGCCACTACACTCCAACCTGGGTGACAGAGCCAGACCTTGTCTCAAAAAAAAAGGAGGGGGGGATTCATTATTCTCTCTACTTTCATATATTTTTTAATGTTTTCATAATAAAAAGTTCTTATATCTCCCAAAGACCTACTACATGCCTACCGCAATCTGACCTTGTCTTCTGGAGGGTTCTCTACTCTTCCCTATAATTTAATTTCGGATTTAGTAACATCCTGTGTGAAATAAAAATTGAAATAATTCATATTTTGTTACATACCCACCATAGAGTTTATTGCAGTTTTCAGCACTGGGATTGTTTAAGACTGATGATATCTGAAAGCACTGTTCTGGACACATCATTAGAAGCCAAGTTTCCCTCAACAATAGATCACGTCTTGCTTTATACATTTGCTAATTATTGTCTAGAGAAAAATTGTCAGGAATAATCTTGTAATATAATCAATGGGAGCTTCTCTACTTAAATATTCCTTGAAATTAATTATCTTGCAAAGTGAAGAGGTCATTTGTAATTACAGTAATCACCCTAATTTATCTGTTGATAAATTCAAACTTTTAAATACTAGGTTGTCAAAATAGAGGTTCACCTGCATTGTAATATGCTTGTTTCAAAGGACCTTAACTACAGTATTTAGAAATGGGTTATTCCGCCCCAACTGCAAACATTCAATTATTGCTTTATGTACTCTATGTGGGAACATGATCTGAACAATTATCCCACATCCCCAAAGAGGTGAGGATTCTACTTCCTGAGACAGTTCAGACAATTAGAGAAGCCAGAGTCCTTTTTCTCAAGTAAAAACAATAAAAAGTAATGATTAACTTTCACTCTTATTTTTATTCTTATTGTTTATAATAGTTAACATTTACTGAGCACTTCATATATGGAAGACATGGTGCTAAACATTTACACAGTCTCCTCAGTTTACCAATTCCTGAGACTCTCAGGAGATGATATGTCCAAATTCACACAGCTGTAAAGGGCAAAGCCAGTGTCCTCCACCGTCTTCCTCTGTAAATGGAGATGTCATATCTGTCACTACCAGCTGTGATGTTTGGGGCAATTCACTTGGCCTGTTTTCTAGTCTGCACAATGAGGCAGTTGAATTAAACATCCTCTCCAAGGCCAGACGTAGTGCCTCACACCTGTAACCCCAGCACTTTGAGAGGCTGAGACGGATGGATCACTTGAGGTCAGGAGTTCGAGACCAGCCTGGCCAAACCCCGTCTCTACTAAAGATACAAAACTTAGCCGGGTGTGGTAGCATGCACCTGTAATCCTAGCTACTTGGGAGGCTAAGGCAGGAGAATCATTTGAACCTGGGAGGCGGAGGTTGCAATAAGCCAAGATCATGCCACTACACTTGATCCTGGGTGACACAGTGAGACTTTGTCTCAAAAAAGAAAATAAATAAATATTCTCTCCAAGTCTGAAGTAATCAGTCTACGCCTCTCAAATGCAGTTTTTCAAATGAAAAAAAAAAAAAATCCTAGTGTGCCAAGTTCTTTAGCAGAAAGGCATCTCCCTATATATGCCCTGACTGGGCTTTGCAGTGATCACCCAGCTGAGCTCCTCATGAGAAATTCTGCTCATCAGAGATGTGGATGAATGGGAAATTACAGTGCCAGAGGTCTTTTCAGAACCCATATCCAAGAGAGATGAACACTGGGATTATGGAGCAGAGGCATCTACACTTTTGTAAGTATCTCTGTAGCAACAAAATGCAGAAAAAGATGTTAAAAGGTATGAGGGGAAAAAAATCTAAAAGAATTCTGATATGGTTTGGCTGTGTCTCCACCCAAATCTCATCTTGAATTGTAGCTCCCATAATTCCCACATGTTGTGAGAGGGACCCAGTGGGAAATAATGGAATCATGGAGGCAGTTTCCCCCATACTGTTCTCCTAGTAATAAATAAGTCTCACGAGATCTGATGCTTTTATAAGGCATTCCCCCTTTTACTTGGCTCTCATTTTCCCTCTTGCCTGTTGCCGTGTAAGACATACCTTTTGCCTTCCAACCTGATTGTGAGGCCTCCCTGGGCACGTGGAACCGTGAGTCCATTAAACCTCTTTTTCTTTATAAATTACCCAGTCTCAGGTATGTCTTTATCAGTAGAGTGAGAATGGATTAATACAAATTCCTCACTTCCTTCACCAGATTCCCAATTCTTTCCTTGATTCTCTATTTGTAAACAAGCTTAATAACTGCATAACTTTTGTCATTTGGCCACTTACATAAAAATTCCTCAATTGTGAGCACTTAAGCTGTCTTTCCATTTTTCATTATTATAAATAAAATTGATGAATGTAAAGATATAATGCAAATTTTACCATATTTAGGCTGTTTCTTTAGAATAGATTCCTAGGTTAAAGAATTATTCGGCTAAAGGGTTTAAAATGTTGAAGTATTTTGATATATACATGTATGTACATACATGTATATGTATCATATACATATGTATATATGTATACACATATATATATAAAATCAAGTTGCCTTCTTAAGAGGTTGTACCAATTTACCTTCCCACCAGCAGCATCAAAGACAACCTATTATTCACAGGATAGGTTCCTATTTGTCACTTTGGCCATATACCAACTGTTACCATCTCTGCTGCCTCCCCCATGCCATCCGTTTCCTTTACCACAAGCCAAGGATCCCTAATATGGTTCACTCTTCAAGTCTTTAGAGGATGATTCTAGGCAATTCTAAATGCCTCTGTAAATCCCTTCATCTGAAAAGAATACCTTTTGCTACCCTTCAATAACTCACAAAGACAAGAGAGAGATTCCCCAGCCCTAGCTGTTAAGTACTCTGGGATCCAAGAGAAAGCTATAGCTGCATAAAGAATTAGGAAGACTACCGTAAATTTTTAATAAGGGAAGAATAAAAAGCCACGCAACTAGGTTCCCAATACTTCTCTTATAACTGACTGAACCCTCTTTCTGTTGGCAATTTTTAAATAAAAAAAGAATGGCAGCAGTACAGGTCCTTCACTTATATGTTACCATTTGTTGTTTTTTTGTTTTGTTTTTTGGCTTTTATAGAATGCAGAGTAAACCCAATAGAGATTTCTGCTTTATCTAAATAGAAACTAAAAGCAGGGACCCCATATAAGTTCTCAGGGAAATGCAGACACATGAGCTCAACGCTTGCAGAGTTATGTCTGTATAGTAAATCCTTCTTAGTTAATCAGGTTCCATATTGCCTGTGTCAAACACTAAGTAAAGGCTCTAGAATGCCTAGAGAGACTTTCTCCAGAGCTCTCGCTGCTCTTCCTCATGGGCTACTGGAATAGTTCCCATCCATGGAACCCAAGCAGCCTCTCCTCCGGTTATTATGACAGGAAAGTATTTCAGTTTCTAGATCATTCTTAAAAAGGAAAACATTCTATGAGGGCCTCAAAAGTAGTAGCTCTACCTCCCAAAGTGCAGCAGATGATGGCAAAATCACCATCCAGCTCTCACATGATTTGTCTTATCATCAAGACAAGTGGCTCTTATCATGGGGACCTACAAATCCCCATGAACTTTCTCATAGGTCTATGGGCCCCTGAAATAATATGCTAAATTCCACTCCCTGTTGATGAGTTTTCTAAGGAGAGAGGCCAAGGCTCTGAGATGAGGTTTTCATGGGGTCCAAAAGCAAAAGAACTCACAGAGTCTAAAAGAGATGTCTGACACACCCCTACCTCTACCTCAATCTCTTACACAGCCCTGGGTGCATACTGGGTATTCAGTAAACATGAAGTGAACTGAAAAATATCAATTGCCTAATATGTCTATTCAAAATATAATGGTTATGCATAAAGGATTTACAAATACTGATTAGTCATGCAGGAAAAACAGCAGCCAGAGTATTTTCAGTTTGGGGTTTTTTAATGAAAAGTTGACTGTAATATTGGAAGACAAAGCACTTGATTCTATCACAAAGACACATTTACCTGTATGTTCACTGCAGTGCTTCCCATTAGCAAACATGTGGAATCAACCTAGGTGCTCACCAACAGTAGACCGGAAAAAGAAAATGTGGTACTATAAAGCCACAAAAAATAATGAATATCATGTTCTTTGCAGCAACGTGGTTGGAGCTGGAGGTCATCCTCCTAAGCAAACTAAAGCAAAAATGAAAAAAACAAATACTACATGTTCTCACTTATAAGTGGGAGCTAAACACTAAATACACATGAACGTGCATATGGGAACAGACACTGGGGACCACTAGATGCGGGAGGGTAGAAGGGAGATGTGGGCTGAAGAACCATCTGTTGGATACTGTGTTTATCACTTGGGTGACGGAATTCATTGGGACCCCAAGCCTCACTGTCACCCAATATACCCATGGAACGAAACTGCATGTACTTGTTAATCCATTAAAAAAAAAAAGTTGGAATTATTTTTTAAAAAGCAATTGTTATTAACGAAACATTTCACAAATCTTTTTCTTTTTTTTTTTTTTTTGTTTTTGAGACACAGTTTCATTCTTGTGAAACTTGCCCAGGCTGGAGTGCAATGGCACGATCTCAGCTCACTGCAACCTCCACCTCTGGGTTCAAGCAATTCTCCTGCCTCAGCCTCCAGAAGTAGCTAGGATTACAGGCACCTGCCACCATATCCAGCTAATTTTTTTTTTGTATTTTTAGTAGAGACAGGTTTTCACCATGTTGGCCAGGCTGGTCCTGAACTCCTGACCTCAGGTCCACCCGCCTCGGCCTCCCAAAGTGCTGGGATTACAGGCGTGAGCCACCGCACCTGGCCATTTCACAATTTTTTTATCTGTATCTTCTCGTAACAACATTGTGAAGAAGAACAATGAGATATGCCTGGTGCCTAGAAGATATGACAAACGTTCACTGACTGATGTGTCGTAAGAAAGTGGAAGCAAATGACAGATGTGTGGATCTGTCCATCATCAGATGACCAGAAGCCATGAAGGATCGTTAGGCTCCCAGGAGACAGTGGAAGCCCCATGTGTCCCAACACATATGTGTGAATACAACACACACACAAACTGGGATAGGCACTTTTTCCTGTACTGTGCCATCCCGAAACAGCTAGAAGGATACGGCCCCAGCTGTTTCCAATTGGGATCTTAGCAGAAAGGAGAACTAAAAGGCACCCTAGCTGCAGCCTGACAAGGTGCTTTTAGGGTACCAGCCCCCCTTTTTATTTCAGGGAGCACAATGATACCTTTGTTCACCATGTGCTCAGCGGCATGTCTGAAAGGCAAGGAGGAGGGAGGTCAGCAGTCTCAGCTGAGGGGTAGCAGGAAGTTCTGAGAGTCCTGAGTTATGTCTGCCAGGGCTCATAACGTGTCTCTTGATTTCCCTATGTCTTCCTCCCTTCCTCTTAAACAAAGAGGATGATAGCTAGTGCACCTGAATTCATGCCTCCCTGTCTAGAGAAAGAAACACTAATGGCAAATTGTCTTGTAAGAATTCACCAGTTTAAAAAAAAGAGTTACCAAGCAGTCAGTACTAAAGCGTCAGACACAGGCCACAATCCATTAAGCAGCAGCAAGTAAATCCACAGATGAATCTAGCCGCTGCCACCTGACGTTAATCTGATAAAGACAGGACCAACGTATGGAAACCTGCAATGTCTAGAGAGACAGCCAATGCAAACAGAACAAAATGCATATTATGAGCTCCTATCCCTAGGAAACTGAAGCCAACATTTTCTGATTATTAGATTATGCCCTAGTAAATGGATTAATGCAGTCCACAGGGGCACTTTTAACTCCATTCTTACTCCCCAGTGCTAGGGTATACATATCTGCAAGAAGTTTCCTGAGAGCTCAAGAAATTTAAGAAATGAAATGGATTTTACTTTGATTCGGACAAGGGAACAAAGGCTGTCTCCTGTTCCAAAGCAGATGAAATATATGAGTACCCTCCAGCCCCCCAAAAAACTACAAATCTATGTAGGAACATCAAAGAATGTTACAGAGAAAGGTCTCTAAGGAAACCATACTTGTTAAAATGATGCCGCTATCGGGGGTGGGGGCAGGCAAGTGAAGGCCTCTTCATAGCGTGCACAGTAACTTCTAAGACACCTACCCATCCTGAATCTACATCAAAGTCAACAAATCAGAATGTCAATTTGTGAATTCAGAAACTGTACCCATCCTCTGCATGCCCAGTTGTCCTTTCCCTATGTGTCATCTCTGAAACACCAAGATACTTTTGAAAGAAAACCTCACAGCATCCACAGTTGTCCCTAACTAGGACTGATTCCAAGGTAACATAGTATGAATCTATCATATTCAGCTACCAACTCCTCCAAGATCTTTCTGAGTTGTAGTTAGAAGGAAATATGGAACCCGAACCATGCTGAGCACAAAGAAAGCACTGAATGGAATAAATACCCTAGGTATGATGGATCCCAAGAAAGACAAAAGAAGAAACCTGAGCAGCAAAGGGTCACCGTCTGGCGGATGGAACACGCAAGACTCTACATCCCATGGACGGGATTAGCTGCTCACGCAAATTTACTGGGGAGCAGCCCATTCTGGAAGCACTGACAGAAAGGGCTAGGCATCTCCCACAGGGCATCAACCAGAAATGTGACAATGCAAAGCAGTCTTAGGAGTCCATTACAGAGGACGGTGGTGACACAGACTGCACACAAAGGCAAGTCACCACCCCGCTTCTGGAGAAGGTGACACAGCAGGCTTCACAGTTCAGAGGCCAGGGGCTCTGCCTCACAAAGGCTAAACCTAGATCGTAAAAGGAAACAGTCCTAAGTAAAGGAGGATGAAACACCCAGCAATGACAGCTTGAATATCCTTTTGATAAAGGCCAGCTCCAATTTCTTGATTTTTCTTCACCAAACAACTTTCTACCTTGAGTATTTGACATCCTGAGAGGACTCAGCACCCAGAGAGCCGTGTCCTAGATAGAAACCAGTACGAATTCACAGAATTCAAAAGCTACATCCTTCTTGTTAATATCTGATGAACTGGCAATCTTGGTAGAAAGTTGGTTTCTTTTAAGTCAATTGTTCAGAGACTGACCTCACCCAAGGTAAAAACTGACCTTTGAATTCATTCTCTCCCTTCTCCCCACCTCTAGTTTTCAAGATGAATCCAATGCTTTACACCTGAGTTACTCTAGCAGCCTCCAAATTGCCCTCAGCCTCCCACTCCAGTGTTTCTCAAACTGTAGTATACAGAAAAATCTTATAGGGTTGTTGGCAAAATGCACATTTGACTCAGTGGGTCTGGGAAAGGGCCTGAGAGTCTGCCTTTCTAAAAAGCTCTGCAACGATACCTGCTGCTGGTCTGCAAGCCACACTTGAGAAGCAAGGATCTAACCATCACAAATTACATTCCTAGACAATTCCTCTTCCAGGAATCCCCTCCCAAAAACCTACAACAGCTCCCAGTACAGGTGGCCCGGACCCCAAACATCACAGATTCTTATCCTTTTCTTTTGTTTTGTTTTGTTTTTTTTGAAAAGATAGAACACCTAAGACTCAAAGAGGTGAAGTAATTTGCCCATCATCACATAGCTAGGGAGTCATTATTTGAACTCAGAAAATGACCACCTAATTTAGAATCATGGTATACTGTTTTATTTTCCTCCATATACTTATACTATCTGAAATTAGCTTGTTTAATATGTATACTTGTTTATTATTCATTTCCTTCCTCTCCCTCTGCCACACCTCCAACACCCGTGCTAGTTTTATAAAGCTACAGAAGAGCAGGAATCCTGTCTGTCTTGTTCACTGCTGTAGCCTCAGTACCTAGAACAATGCCTAGCTCACTTGGCAATTTGTAAGTGAATGAACAAACACAAATGCAATGAAACAAACTGCTCCTTCCTCCATGAGGAGATATAACAAGGAGACATCATAAGAATCTTGGCCATTATGGGACCTGAAGTTAAGTCATGGATATCAGTCACTGTTTACTGAAAAGCCACATAGAGCACTTGCAGCACTCAGACCATCAGGGGACAGACAAATGCAACAGGAGATACCACCCCACCCCTGCGACAACCTCCGAGTTGGTCACAGGGAGAGGTCACAAAGACACAAAAGAGAGAATACGATGCTGCAGGTGGGCAGGTCCAGGTGAGATCAGCGGGACTGACTTTAGCACTTATTACATCCTAGCAAGGAGGGTTGTTGAAAGAGGGGCTGGGCAACCAAAGCAGATGATGCACCCAAGTCCCTAGATTCATTTTCAAAGAGGACAGATTTTCAGATGTGATGATATTTTGCCTATGTCAAGCTGGTTAGGTTACAGTCCCCAGTTATCCAAACACTAATCAAGGTATTGCTGTGAAAGTATTTTTGCAGATGTGATGAAGGCTCATAATTAGCTGACTTTAAGTAAGGGAAATCATCCAAGATAATACATGGGAGCCTGATTCAATCAGTCAAAAGGCCTTAAGGACAGAGCTGAAGTTCCCCTGAAAAAGAAACTCTGCCTCTGGACAGCAGCTTCAGTTTGTGCCTGAGAGTTCTGAGTGACAGTTTGCCCTATAGTTGTTGCAGTTGTCTAACAGCTCCCACAGTGACATAAGCCAGTTCTTTGCAATACGTCTCTTCAAATATATCCCCTATCATCTGTTCTTTGGTTGAACCCTGACTGAAAAGGGTGATAAGTTAGGGTTCAACCAGCTAAACAGGGTGATCTTGTCCTGTTGGAAAATAATATGGCCTCTTTCTACACTGGGGTTTTACAGCAAAAGGCACCACAGTTCTTTCCATTCAAATTAAGTGTTTGTGTATAAGCCAAACACTGTGCCACCTAAAACTGAAACTACAGATGAGCAGGGAAGCCGTATTTACCATATCACCACTGGAAACATTCTGCATCGTTGTTACTGTGTTTTTCTGTATAAATTCTGGGTTTTTAAACTTTCTGTAATAACACTACCTTTAGAATCATAAAAATTTATATTTTTTTAATTCTCTTACCCAGGAAGGGTGCTCAAGAGCAACTAGAGGCAAGCACTCTACTGTGGTTGTCCTCCTTCCTGAGAGGTGAAGGATGGACAGGTGAGAGGATGAGATGGTTTGGATTTGCATCCTCGCCGAAATATCATGTCAAATTGTAATCCCCAGTGTGGGAGGGGGGACCTGTCAGGAGATGACTGGATCATGGGGGCGGATTTCCCCATTTGGTGCTGTTCTGATGATAGAATTTTCGTAAGATCTGGTTGCTTGGGTGTGTGGCACCCCCTTCTCACCCCCACCACTTCCTCCTGTTCCGGCCATGTAAAGTGCTGGCTTCCCCTTTGCCTTCTGCCACAATCCTGAGTTTCCTGAAGCTTCCCCAGAAGGCTAGCCGATGCTGCCGTGTTTCCTGTATGGTCTGCAGAATTGTGAGCCAATTAAACTTCTTTTCTTTATAAATTACCAGTCTCGGGTGTTTATTTACTGCAATGCAAGAATGGACTCATCAGAGGAGGTGCCCTCATCAGCAGCCTTTGCCCCACACCACATTCCACCGTGGGGCTGCCAGGACCCCACTTGGCCACCAGACACACTTTTGCAGGTTTGATGTGTGGACCTCCTAACAATCAAGTCATGCCTGGACTGCCTCCAGTAATGCTCCAACAATTATGCTTCCTACGGGAACCAACATCCCCCATAACCTGCTTGCTGTCAGACTCATGCTCCACCTCCTGCCAGGGCCACCAGGAGCAGAGGCGTAGGCTTCCCCTCTGCCTCCTCTCTAGAAACCAGGAATCCTCATCTATGATCCTGTCAACTTAATTCCCTCAGTAACCCCCTATCCCCACCACCTTCTGCCTGATACACCCACTGACCTAATATACCTATTCAGAGATGCAACCCAGACCTGCAAACAAAGCACAGGCACTGAAGTCAGGCACAATGAAGGAGTTACAGAAGCTTTAGGAGGATATTTCACTCTCTGAATTCCTACATCTTTTTATCGGAAGATAAAACAATTTACCCCATAATGTTGTTACAAAGAATATAAATTTATGTGAAAAGGTGCTATTATGTCATTGACATGCTTATAATGCTAATATTCTCAGTCTATGGCATATGCATATCTATATTTGACGGAGTTCTTAGGGCAAATGGTTTAACCAAAGCAGTAAAAGTGGGAGGGACATACACATCCCTTTTTCAGAAGTGACAGCTTCATCATACTAGCAGCAAAATTGATCAACAATCTATCTACAAGGTGTCTGTCTTTTAAATGTGCATCCACGTCAGAATGTCTTAGACTGCAGGTTCTGAGAAGTCAGAGCCTGTCTAAAAGTCCAAATATGTTCCCTGTGGTGCAAAGAACTGGCAATGAACACCTTTGAATGATCTGAGAGAAGGATGAGCCCTACAGGGAGCCATTGGTCTAATCCCTTCAACTTGTTTAGAGATAAACCAATTGGAACCCAGAGGGATTTGAAGAGGTGGCCAAGGCTACACAGTCAAAGCCCAGTGACAAAGGAATCAGAACCTAGAGCCAACTCTCATGTACTCACCACTAGAGGCCAGGATGCTCTTAATGTGCGATGACAACTCAAGCCTGATTTCCCAAGGCTTTTGCTGGCTTCCATAGACAATATGTGGTACCTTTGTTGGCCATGCCAAGTAAAAATTTTAAAGTACAGCAAGTCTTCAGAGAATACAACTAGTTCCCAACCATCAGAAAGGGAGGTAGGCTGATGACAAGGAGGCAGATCTGAGAAGTGTGATTACAGACAGATGGTACCAGTTACTAGAAAATGTAGAGCTGCATTAAATAAGGTGCCACTAAAAATAATAGGGATCCAAGAGCAACTCAGTGACCACAGACTGCAGAACAGTGAGAAGAGTTGAAGCATGAAGGAGCACTGGCCTGAGCAGTAAGGCAGACAGGAACATAATTTGGGTTTGAATAGTTCATCTACCATAAATTCTTACCAACCACCAATGCCATGAACTGCCATCCTGGCAATGAGGCCCTGAGGACTGCAGGTTGGAAGGCCCACAGAGATGAGCTACTCCAGCTCCTCTTCCAACTCCAACCAGGCTTGACTCATCACTGCAATGTTCCTGACCAGGAACAGAGCAGCTTCTCGATGCCTGCGAGGGACTACATCAGCATTCAAAGACACCTATTCCATTTTTGGCCAGAAATGTTCTCCTTGTATTTGGCAGGCATTGACCTCTCTGCATATCATCCTTCAGGAAAGCCTCTGACTCCAGCAACTTTTTTGCCAATAAGGTCACACTGTTGATGTTGCTTCTACATGATGCCATTTAAGACTCCAAAATTGATTTCACACATGCCATCAAGCCAGGTCTTAACCACTTATCCCTGTCCTAATGGTTTTGAGACTACAAAGCCCATGGTCTTGATGAAATATGTCACTCCTCTGGGATGGAGTTTGTTTCTCAGAAATGAGTCCCATCACAAGTCAATGAGCTCCCTCCACAGTCAAAGGCAGTACTTCTCACCTCAACCATGCCTACATCACCAGGGGGCTAGAACGAGGATGTGGGGAGCTCTATCCACACTACTGGATGAGTACTGCCTCTCCAGTGGCTCCTGTGTTCTATCCTGTATTCTCTTTCTGTTCCCCAAACATACCAAGCCAGTTTCAATTACAGAATCTTTAATTTCTACTTGTTCCTTCTGTCTAGAATACTCAAGACCTGTCTGACCTCAGACTAGCCCCTAAAGGCCTAAAGCAGCATCCTAGCCTTATAGCCCAGATACTCTGTGTCACATTGTCCAGTTTTACTTCCTACAAACCACTCATCACTGCCTAAAAACATCTTGCTGTCTGTCTCACTCACTAGTTGTAAGTTGTATAAAGACAAGGGAGGATATCCATCTCATTCACAACTGTATCCCCAGTGCCTGAAACAGTACCAGGCATAGAGTAGATGCTCAATAAATATCTGCTAATTGAATGAACGGACATCAGTGAGTGACTTAATGGCTAAAGCTCAGGCCCTGGCATCAGACAGTCCTGGTTTCAAATCCTGGCTCTACCATTTATTAGTGCTATGACTTTGGAAACTATTTAATCTTATCCAATGTCACACAGCAAATACGATTTTAATATATATGCCATAGAAGTTTCATGAAAATTATTTTTAAATACTAGACAGAACTCAAGTTTCCAAACATGCCTGACAGAGAATGAGTTCTAAATTGAATTAGAACTAATTGTTACTCTTTTGATGATGATGAAAGCAAAAGCCATGTCATACTCTGATTGGTCATTGGCATCACCTAAAGATATCACATTACTATTTTCAAATTCTGCTAAAAGAAAGAGGTAGTGTGACAAAGTAGAAAGTGCGGATTTTGAAGTCAGAAGATTCTGATTGGGATCTCAAACTTGACCGGTCATCCATCACTGATAGTAGCAGGTAGGTTAAGGAGGAACAAATGAGACAGTGTATGTATTTGAATCATGTTCAAAACTCTAAAGCACCAAATTTATGAGTATTATCCTTATTAAAAGTTTCCTTGCCCACAGTTTAATACTCCTCAGACCCTGGAGGCTGTGTTCATTTCCTTGGGCATGTTAAAAGTTATTTGGCTAGTGAACATGTGCTCAGATAGGCACACTGGTCTATAAATAATTTAGGGCAAAAACTCTTCCTAAACAGCACACTGTAAGCTCAACAAAGAATACAGGCACCCCTCACCAGGGAGGAATCAACATGTAGAATTTAACTTATTCAATGAGACCAAAGCAGTAGAATGCAGTGCAGTAGAAGTTCAAAGACCCAGGTTCAAATCCCAGCTATCCCACTAAATGCCCAAGTGACATAGGGAGGTCATAGTCCCTCTCTAGGTTGATGACTTTTCAAAGGGCCCTTGAGCATCTGGAAATTGGAAAATAGATCCTCTTCCATCTTCAGAGACACTGCAGTCTGCAGTTGGCTGGAAGTGATGATGGGAGAGGGCAGAGCCAGATTAAAAGAGAATCATAATCCAGATTAAGAAGTCATCTTACAAATGGTCTCCCTGGTATACAAACTTGGGTTGCCTTCCTCCATGATCATGAGTTTAAGAAGCTTGGTAAGCAGTAGAGTCACTGAACTAAAACAGGAATGAGTTGTAGATACCCAGTGTGAGTTTTGTTTCCCTCTAGGAACTTATCTCAGATATACAAAGACATTATAAAAATGAGACTTAATATAGAGTCCCATTTCACATAAAACTTCTCAGAAAACCCCCTCTTCTGAGCCCTATTTATGCTAAGAATGCTATTTTCATTTAATGTTTTACCACTGAAAACCTTAAACATACACAAAAGTAGAAACGATAGTACAATGAATAAACCCATTACTCAGTTTCACTCACACCGATGTAGGGCCACTCTGGTTTCATCCATACCCACTCACTTCCTCATCAGCCCTTTATTTTAAAAACAAATCCCAAATAAAAGGCCATCTTATTTCAGAAGTAAATAATATGCATCTTTTAAAGATAAAGATCTTTCTTTAAATATAATCGCCACAATGCTATCTCACCCAAAAACAACTAACAATTTATTTTATCAAATAGTCAGTCAGTGCTCAAATTTTCCCTGGTTGTCTCAAAATTTTTAAACACTTTGTTATCCTTAAGATCCAAATAAGGTTCACATACTAGAAGTGGTTAATTGATATTGTTTGGGTGTGCTCCCACTCAAATCTCACCTTGAACTGGAATTATCCCCACATGTCAAGCTGGCGGTGGGGGGGTGGGGCAGTTAGAGATAATTGAATCATGGGGGGGTGGTCTCCTCCATACTGTTCTCACAGTAATGAATAAGTCTCACAAGTTCTAATGGTTTTATAAATGGGAGTTCCCCTGCACAAGCTCTCTGGCTTGCCACCACATAAGATATGCCTTTGCTTCTCTTTTACCTTCCACCATGATTGTGAAGCTTCCCCAGACATGTGGAACTGTGAATCCGTCAAACCTCTTTCCTTTATAAATTACCCAATCTCTGGTATGTCTTTATTAGCAGTGTGAGAACAAACTAATACATTAATATATCTATGTTTAATCTATAAGTCTATCCTTCGTCTTTTTTTTTCACATCTATTGACAATTATTGAAACTCCAGGTCATTTTTCTGTAGTTTCCTACTTCTAAATGTTGCTGATTGCATTCCCATGGTTTTATTTAACACACTCCTCTGCCCATTGTATAAATCCCTTTTTTTTTTTAATGTTTGTTAAATTTAGAGGCTTGTTCAGATTAGGCAATCTTTTTGGCAGTATTTTTTCATGTTGTCAGCAGCCATTGTTGATCATTGCCTAGATCCATGCACTAGGGATTACAAAATAATAATGATGTGATATCATTCCTTCTTCATCTCTCCTGTAGCTACTTTTATAAAGAGAAACTTTTCCTTCATCAGCAGTTTGGTCATCCTAAGGCATGGTTTGTAAAATGCTTATTTCTTTCCCTTTATTTACCAGTTTTCAAAGTAACTCATTAATTTCCTAGCATCCTACAAAAGTGACTGATTTTTTTCATTATACACTCACGTATTTAAACCTGTGTGGTGTGTTTCAATCCAGCACTATATTATCAAAAATGATGTTCAAAATTGGCCAGTAGGAGCCTCTTCACATTGGTTCCTCAATCCTTCTATGACATGACCCTGGGAATCCTTCAGAGCTTCCCTGCTTGCTGGTATAAAAAGATGATCCAGGCACATCTTGTATAACTCCTGCTCCAAATCTGAAAGCAGCCATTGCTCCAGAGTCCTGGTTTTGTTTTTGTAGGAAATGGTATTTGGCAATCACAATCTGGGCACAAGGAATGCTCACTGTTACAGGGCTGGCCATGGTTTCTGGCCCTTCCCAGTGGACAGAGGTAGATCATATTTTTAAAAAATACTAAAATGCTTTGAGTTCATACGGTATGTCCAACTCAAATTCAAGAATGCAGGAATTTTTCCTAACTTCATTGTTCACGTCAATGTTTCCTTCCTCCTGAAAATATAATTAGTTGTTTATTCTATCTCACAATATATGTAAGAATCTCAGAATACCAATACCAGTAATGATAATTGAAAAACAGCCTACAATGTTTTTTGCACTTTGGGTACCTTTATGATACATGCCGATAGGGATGTACAATCAAATCCTCGTGTTTTAAAGCCAGTTGGCCAAGTTCCTCTCTGTGTCCTCTCTGTGGGTTATGCTAACCAGTGCAATACACACTTAGATTTATTTCGTTTTCTCGGGGATTATATGTTTTTTATTTTAAAATTATGTTAAGGTCAGGCACAGTGGTTCATGCCTATAATCCTGCCACTTTGGGAGGCCAAGGCAAGAGGAGTGCTTAAGGCCAGGAGCTCGAGACCAGCCTGGACACCACAGTAAGGCTCCACCTCTACAAAAAATTAAAAACATAAAATAAATTAGCTGAGTGTAGTGGTGCACACCTATAGTCCTAGCTACTAAGAAGGCTGAGGTGAAAGGATCACTTGAGTCCAGGAGTTCCATTACAGTGAGCTATGATCATGCCACTGCATTCCAGCCTTAATGACAGAGCAAGATCCTGTCTCTATTTTTTTAATTATATTAAAAATTTACATGTTTCCATGAGCAAACCAACAAAACGAAGTATATTCAGAGAAGTTTTATTCCTTTCCCTCCATCCTATTACCCCTCTTCTCCTAAAGGTAGCCTTTTTCTATTATTATTATCTTATGGTTTATTCTTTTAAAAAATAAGCAAATATATAAGCAAATACATATTCTCTTATTTCTTAGATAAGTAGTATCTTGTTCTTTCACTTAATATATCATAACAATCACTCCATTACCGATTTATTTCCCATTTCTTTTTTCAGCATCATGGTTTTCCATCCTATGGAAGCACTACAACTTACCCAACTAGTCCTCTAGTAAAGAATATCTCAGTCACTTCAGCCTTTTGTTACTACAAATAGTGCTCCAGTAAGATGCATATTTCATAAAAATATTTTGCCAGTAAATCTTTGGGATAGATTCCTAGAGGATCCTAGGAATTTTGTCTAGCAATCTAAAGATCTAGGAATCTTATCTAAAGATTGCTAGACAAAAGTCACCATAGATTTAATTATACTGGGTATTGCCCATTCCCCCACATATTAATAGATCAGCTTTAGGCTATTTTGCATTCCCCCAGCAAATAACAGCATACGTATCTATTTCCCCTGACATTTTGGCAACAGAGTTGTGATCAAACTTTTGGAATTTTGCCAATCTGATCATGATAAATGCTGTCTGGATGTAATCTACATTACACTACAAGTCAAGTTGAGCATCTTTTCATAGCATTATAAGCCATTTGTGGTAATATTCTTCATATTTCTGGTTGTAAATTCAAGGGTCTACTGTTGAACAGTCTAAGAAAGAACATATACATCTGGAATAGAGATGATGAGAAATATTTAAGGTGATCTAGTAGTGAAAAGGGTCATAAAATACCAGCAAAGAATACCAGTCCCCAATAGTAAGGAAATCTCAGTTTTTAAAACACACCATTGGACTGATTGGAAGTGGCTGCAGTCCATGGGGCTCAGAGAAAGGAATGAAAAGAGCAAGTGAATTCAGCACCTTCAACTGAGTTATCTGGGTTCTCGCATTGGGACTGATTAGGCAAACAGCTCAACCTACAGACAGCAAAGAGAAACAGAAAGGGATAATGGCCCACCCAAGAGCTGCACAGAGCCAAGGAAACCCCAATCTCCAACCAAGGGAAGTGGTGAGTGATTGTGCAACCCTGCCTGGGAAACCATGCTTCTCCCATGGATCTTTGCAACCCACATATCAGGAGGTCCCCTCATGAGCCTACACCACCAGGGCCTTGGGTCCAATACACAGAGCTATGTGGAATCTCAGCAGAGCAGCCACATAGAGAGTGGCTCAGCCACACACAGAGACCCAGGAGTTTTGCATACTCTGAATTCCAGGATCCATGGCAAGGCGGGAGATCCATCCATGCATGTCCCTAGGAAGGGGGCTGAGTCAGGGGCCAAGTGGCATCATTCTTCAGGCCCCACTTCCATGGCATCTTGCAGGATGAGACCCACCAGCTTGGAATTCCAGCTAGCTGGTGGCAGCAGGCTGGAGTCACCCTGAGTCAGGATGGAGTTCCTAGGGGGAACTATCCCTGTAGTTCGGTAGACTCAGTCATTTCAGCCTAGTGGCTTTGAAGAATACAGACAGTTCAGACTAGGAGGGATCCCCCACAGCACAGCTGCCTTGCCAGATCATGGCCAGACTTCTTCTTTAGTCAGGACCTTGATCCATTCCTCCTCACTGGGTGAGACCTCCCTGTGGGGGCTTCAATCACTCCAGCAAGGGTTCTGCAGAGAGAGCTCTGATCTCTCCCTACTATAAAGCTCCCAGGGGGAGAGGCAGCCACCATCTCTGCAGTTCGGTAGACTCAGCTGTTCCAGCCTGCTGGCTTTGGAGTATATGAATGATCTGGACAAGGAAGGGTACCCCTCAACACAACACATCTGCTCTACCAAAGGGCAGTCAGACTGCTTCTTTGGGCAGGTCCCTGATCCAATTCCTTCTGACTGGGTGAGATCTCCCAACATGGGTCTCCAGCAACCTCCTATAGGTATGTGCAGAATAGCAACAGGTCAGTGCCCCACCACAGGACAGAGCTTCCAGAGGAAGGAGCAGGCTGCCATCTTTGCTGTTTTGCAAGCTTCGCTGGTGATACCTCTGGGTACAGAAAAACCAAGGCAACTAGGGTCAGGAGTGGGCCCCCAGCAAACTGCAGCAGTGCTACAGGAGAGTTGCCTGTTAAAAGAAAAACAAACAGAAAACAACAACATCAACAAAAAAGACCCCTCAAAAACTCTATTCAAATGTCAGCAACCTCAATGATCTAAGGCAGATAGGCCCATAAAGATGAGAAAGAATCAATGCAAAAACACTGAAACTCAAAAAGCGAGAATGCATCTTCTCTTCCATATGACCACAACATCTCTCCAGCAAAGGCACAGAACCAGACTGAGGCTGAGATGCCTGAGCTGACAGAATCAGGCTTCAGAAAGTGGGTAATAGCAAACTTTGCTGAGCTAAAGGAGCATATTATAACTCAATATGAATATGCATAGAAGCTAAGAATCATGATAAAACAATACAGGAGCTGATAGCCAGAATAGGCAGGTTAGAGAAAAACATAACCAATCTGATGGAGCTGAAAAACAGAACACAGGAACTTCACAATGCAATGACAAGTATCAGTAGCAGAATAGAAAGCATCTTAGAGACTACTCTTCTGAAATAAGATAGGTAGACAAGAGCAGAGAAAAGAAAAATGAGAAGGAATTAACAAAAACCTCTGAGAACTATGGGATTATGTGAAGAGACCAAACCTATGTCTGACTGGGGTGCCTGAAAGAGATGGGGAAAAGGAACCAAGCTGGAAAACACACTTCAGGATATCATCTAGGGGAACTACCCCAACCTAGCAAGACAGGCCAACATTCAAATTCAGGAAATGCAGAGAACCCTAGTAAGACACTCCATGAGAAGATCAACCCTAAGACACATAATAATTAGATCCTCTAAGGTCGAAATGAAGGAAAAAACGTTAAGGGCAGCCAGAGAGAAAGGCCAGATCACCTACAAAGGGAAGCCCATCAGACTAACAGCAGAAACCCTATAAACCAGAAGAGACTGGGGGCCAATATTCAACATTCTTAAAGCAAAGAATTCTCAAACCAGAATTTCATATCCAGCCAAACTAAGCTTCATAACCAAAGGAGAAATAAGGTCCTTTTCAGATAAGCAAATGCCGAGGAAATTCATCACCACCAGACCTGCCTTGCAAGAGCTCCTGAAGGAAGCACTAAATATGGAAACAAAAAACCATTACCAGCCACTGCAAAAACCCACTGAAGTACACAGACCAGTGATACTATGAAGCAACCACATAAACAAGTCTGCAAAATAACCAGAATCAAATTCACATACCACAATACTGACTTTAAATGTAAATAAGCTATATGCCCTAATTAACGGACACAGAATGAGGGCCGTGCACGGTAGCTCATGCCTGTAATCCTGGCACTTTGGGAGGCCGAGGCAGGTGGATCACCTGAGGTCAGTGGTTCGGGACCAGCCTGACCAACATGGTAAAACCCTGTCTCTACTAAGAATACAAAAATTAGCCAGGCATGGTGGTGTGTGCCTGTAATCCTGGCTACTCAGGAGGCTGAGGCAGGAGAAACACTTGAACCTAGGAGGCGGAGGTTGCAGTGAGTCAAGATCAGGCCACTGCACTCCAGCCTGGGTGAGAGAGACTCTGCCTCCAAAAAAAAAAAAAGACACAGAATAGCAAGCTGCATAAAGAGCCAAGACCCATCGGTAGGCTGTGTGCAAAGACATAAATAGGCTCAAAATAAAGGGATGGAGGAAAATTTACCAAGCAAACGGAAAACAGAAAAAAGCAGGGATCACAATCCTGGTTTCTGACAAAACAGACTTTAAAGCAACAAAGATCAAAAAAAGACAAAGAAGAGCATTACATAATGGTAAATAGTCCAATTCAACAAGAAGAGCTAACTATCCTAAATACATATGCACCCAATACAGAAGCACTCAGATTCATAAAGCAAGTTCTCAGAGACCTACAAAGAGACTTAGACTCCCACGCTGTAATAATGGGAGACTTCAACACCCCACTGTCAATATTGAAGATCATTGAGACAGAAAATTAACAAAGAAATTCAGAACCTGAACTCAGCTCTGAATCAAGTAAACCTGATAGATATCTATAGAACTCTGTACCCAAAAACAACAGAATATGCATTCTTCTCATTGCCACACAGCACTTATTCTAAAATTGATCACATAATCAGAAGTCAAACACTCATCAGCAAATACAAAAAAAAACAAAAAAAAAAAACAAAAAAACCTGAAATAACAGTCTCTCAGATCATAGCACAATCAAATTAGAATTCAAGATTTAAAAATTCACTCAAAATTACACAACTATGTGGAAACTGAACAACTCGTTCTGAATGACTCTTGGGTAAATAAAATTAGGCAGAAATTAAGAAGTTCTTTGAAACCAATGAGGACAAAGAGACAATGTACCAGAATCTCTGGGATGCAGCTAAAACAGTGTTAAGAGGGAAATTTATAGCACTGAATGCCCACATCAAAAAGCTAGAAAGATATCGAGTTAACAACCTAACATCTCAACTAAAAGAACTAGAGAACCAAGAGCAAACAAACCTCAAAGCTAGCAAAAGACAAGAAATAACCAAGATCAGAGAAGAATTGAAGAAGATAGAGATGCAAAAAAGCCTTCAAAAAATCAACATCTCCAGTAGCTGGTTTTTTGAAAAAATTAATAAAATAGACTACAAGCTAGACCAATAAAGAAGAAAAGAGAGAAGAATCAAATAAACACAATCAAAAATATAAGGTGAAAATCACCCCGACCCTACAGAAATACAAACAACCATCACAGAATACATAAACACCTCTATGCAAATAAACTAGAAAAGCTAGAGGAAATGGATACATTCCTGAACACATATACCCTCCAAAGACTGAACCAGGAAGAAACTGAATCCCTGAATAGACCAACAATGAGTTCTGAAATTGAGAAAGTAATAAACAGCCCACCAACCAAAAAAAAACACAGGATCACACGGATTCACACCTGAATTCTACCAGAGGTACAAAGAAGAGCTGGTATCATTTCTACTGAAACTATTCCAAGCAACTGAAAAGTAGGGACTCCTCCCTAACTCATTCTATGAGGCCAGCATCATACTGATGCCAAAACCTGGCAGAGATACACAGATACAACAAAAAAACAAAACTTCAGACCAATCTCCTTGATGAACATCAATGCAAAAATCCTAAATAAAATACTGGCAAACCAAATCCAGCAGCACATCAAAAAGCTTATCCACCATGATCAAGCTGGCTTCATCTCTGAGATGCAAGGTTGGTTCAACATACACAAATCAATAAATGTGATTCATCACATAACTAGAACTAGAGACAAAAACTACATGATTTCTCAATAGATACAGAAATGACCTTTGATAAAACTCAATGCACCTTCATGTTAAAAATTCTCAATAAATAGGATATTGCTGGAACATACTTCAAAATAATAAGAGCCATGCATAACAAGCCCACAGCCAATATGCTATTGAATGGGTAAAAGTTGGAAGCATTCTCCCTTGAAAACCAGCACATGACAAGGATGCCCTCTCTCACAACTCCTATTCAATGTAGTATTGGAAGTTCCAGCCAGGGCAGTCAGGCAAGAGAAAGAAATAAAGGGCATTCAAATAGGAAGAGAGGAAGTCAAATTATCTTTGTTTGCAGATGATGTGATCCTATATCTAGAAAACTCCATTGTCTCAGCCCAAAAGCTCCTAAAGCTGATAAGCAACTTCAGCAAAGTCTCAGGATACAAAATCAGTGTGCAAAAATCACTAGCATTCCTATACCCTAACAACAGCAAGCAGAAAGCCAAATCATGAATGAACTCCCACTCATAATTGCTACAAAAAGAATAAAATACCCAGGAATATAGCTAACAAGGGAAGGGAAGGACCTCTTCAAGGGGAATTATAAATCATTGCTCAAGGAAATCAGACAGGACACAAGCAAATGGAAAAACATTCCATCTTCATGGATAGGAAGAATCGATATCATAAAAATGCCCAAAGTACATACTGCCCAAAGTAATTTATAGATTCAATGCTATTCCCATTAAACTACCATTGATATTCTTCACTGAATTATAAAGAGCTATTTTAAAATTCATACATAACCAAAAAAGAGCCCAAATAGCCAAGACAAATCCTAAGCCAAAAGAACAGAACTGGAGGCATCATGCTGACTTCAAACTATACTACAAGGCTACAGTAATCAAAACACTGTGGTACTGGTACAAGAGCAGATATACAGACCAATGGAAAGATCAGATAACTCAGAAATAAGACCACACACTTACAACTATCTGATCTTTGACAAACCTGACAAAAACAAGAAATGGGGAAAAGATTCCCTATTTAATAAATGGTGCTGGGTGAACTGGCTAGCCATACGCAGAAAACTGAAACTGGACCCCTTCCTTACACCATATAAAAAATTAACTCGAGATGGATTAAAGACTTAAATCTAAAACCCAAAACTATAAAAACCCTGGAAGAAAATCTAGGCAATATCATTCAGGACATAGGCACAGGCAAAGCTTTCATGATGAAAAGGCCAAAAGCAATTGCAATGAAAGCAAAATTTGAAAATGGGATTTAATTAAACTAAAGAGCTTCTACACACAAAAGAAACTATCATCAGAGTAAACAGAGAACCTAGAGAATGGAAGCAAATTTTGGCAATCTATTCATCTGACAAAGATCTAACATCCAGAGTCTATGAGGAACTTAAATAAATTTACGAGAGAAAAACAACCCCATTAAAAAGTGGGCAATGGACATGAACAGATACTTCTCAAAAGAAAACATACATGCAGCCAATAATCATATGAAAAAAAAAAAGCTCAACATCACTGATCATTAGAAAAATGCAAATCAAAACCACAATGAGATACCATCTCACACCAGTCAGAATGGCTATTACTAAAAAGTCAGAGTAACAGATGCTGGCAAGGTTATAGAGAAAAAGGAACATTTTTACACTGTTGGTGAGAGTGCAAATTAGTTCAGTCATTGTGGAAGGCAGTGTGGCAGTTCCTCAAAGACCTAGAGGCAGAAATACCAATAAACCCAGCAATCCCATTACAGGGTATATACTCAAAGAAATATAAATCATGGCTGGGCGCGGTGGCTCACGCCTGTAATCCCAGCACTTTGAAAGGCTGAGGTGGGCAGATCACGAGGTTAAGCGATCAAGACCATCCTGGCCAACATGGTGAAACCCCATCTCTACTAAAAACACAAAAATTAGCTGGGCATGGTGGTGTGTGCCTGTAGTCCCAGCTACTGGGGAGGCTGAGGCAGGAGAATTGCTTGAACCCAGGAGGCGGAGGTTGCAGTGAGTCGAGATCCCACCACTGCACTCCAGCCTGGCGCCTGATGACAGAGAAAGACTCTGTCTCAAAAAAAAAAAAAAGAAATATAAATCATTCTATTATAAGGATATATGCACACATATGTTCATTGCAATACTATTCACAATAGCAAAGACATGGAATCAACCTAAATGCCCATCAATGATACACTGGATAAAGAAAATGTGGTACATGTACACCATAGGATACTATGTAGTCGTAAAAAGGAATGAGATCATGTCCTTTGCAGGGACATGAAAGGAGTTTGAAGCCATTATTCCTCAGCAAACTAACATAGGAGCAGAAAACCAAACACCGCATGTTCTCACTTGTAAGTGAGAGCTAAAAGATGAGAACACATGGACACAAGGTGGGGAACAACACACACTGGGGCCTATCAGGGGTTGCAGGGGAGAAAGAGCATCAGGAAGAATAAACCTATGGAGAGATAAACAGAACCACAAAACAGAATAAACCTTGAAACAGACCTCCACACATACACACTTGACATGTAACAGCAATGACATGGTAAAAGTGCTGAACAAAGGTAAACAGACAGACTGAAATGCTTCAGGACCACTGCTTATCTACATGGAGCAAAAACAAAATTAGAATGTTGTTTCAAACCATGCATAAAAATAAATTCCAGATGCAAAAGTCAAAGGCAAACTTTAAAACCTTTAGAAGATATAGAAGAGCACTATTATGATTACAGACTACAGAAAATGTTGAAAAAGACAAAGAAAATGCAAATAAAAAGGAAAGATACACATTTTACATTTAAATCTTAAACTTCCATACATCAGAAGATACCATAAGGATAGTAAAAAGAGCAGCCACAAAGTGGAAAAGACCATTGTTACACACATAACTGACACTAGCATTTAGATGGAACTCCTGTCAACAAGCAAAGGACACGAAAAAACAAACAAACAAACAAACAAACAGCTTAAAAATGGGCAAGAGGCATGAACAGGCAATCATGTGAGAGGAAAAAAACATAATGACCAATAAACATAAGAACTGATGCTTTAACTCACTAGTAATGAGGGAAATGTACATTTTTTAAATGTATATTTTTTTATATCCAGCATACTGGCAAAAACTGTTAAGGATAACTAAACCAAGTGTTAGCAGGGTTGTAGGGCACAGCAATATGAATGCACATCTTATCAATTTATATCCCTCTAGCAATCTTACAAGTGGAAGAAGCAAAGTGGAGGATGTGCTCAGCTTATGATCCTACAATTCCACAACTAGGTATATAACCTAACAAACTAATAACTGTGCTCAAGGAAACTTGGAGATTTATACAAGAATATTTGCTGCAGCAGTTTACAATTATGAAAAAACTAGAAACAACCTAAATTACAATCAACAGAAGAATAAATAAGTTGTGGTATATCTATACAATGGAATAAGATGCAGCAGTGAAAATGAATGAACTAATATGGTTTAACTTCAAAAACATATTGTTAAATGGGAAAAAAGCAAAATTAGAAGAATAAGCACCATATTATATCATTAAATAAAATGTTAAAACATGACAAACAACACTATAATGTTATTGGATATATGCATATGTTTTTTAAAAGTATAAATATATGTGGAAAATAAAATAAATTCAAGATAGTGATTGTTTCCAGGAAAAAAGAGAAGGAGAATTAAATCAAGAAGGAGTATCCAGGGTATTTCTTTTTTTTGTTTTTTTTGTTTTTTTTTTTGAAAGAAAGAAAAAGAGAGGAAAGAAAGTGAGAGTGAAAGAAAGAAAAAAAGAATGTAAGAGGGAATGAAAGAGGAAGAGGAAGAGGGAGAGAGAACGAGATTCTTGTTCTATTGCCCAGGCTAGAATGCAGTCTAAAAATGGGTATTAAAAACCTCTTTTATGCCAATAATTGTGCTTAACAATGGAGACAGGAAGGAATAAGGGATGAAAATAACAAACA
>CAUYLG010040410.1:0-38654 GCA_963573385.1 Cacajao melanocephalus
TTGTCTATTTTGGCTTTTGTTGCCAATGCTTTTGGTGTTTTAGTCATGAAGTCCTTGCCTATGCCTATGTCCTGAATGGTTTTGCCTAGGTTTTCTTCTAGGGTTTTTATGGTGTTAGGTGTTATGTTTAAGTCTTTAATCCATCTGGCATTAATTTTAGTGTAAGGTGTCAGGAAGGGGTCCAGTTTCTTTTTTCTGCACATGGCTACCCAGTTTTCCCAAAACCATTTATTAAACAGGGAATCCTTTCCCCATTGCTTGTTTTTGTCAGGTTTGTCAAAGACCAGATTGTTGTAGATGTGTGGCATTGCCTCCGAGGCCTCTGTTCTGTTCCATTGGTCTATGTCTCTGTTTTGGTACCAGTACCATGCTGTTTTGATTACTGTAACCTTGTAGTATAGTTTGAAGTCAGGTAGCCTGATGCCTCCAGTTTTGTTCTTTTTGCTTAGGATTGTCTTGGCTATACGGGCTCTCTTTTTGTTCCATATGAAGTTTAAGGTAGTTTTTTACAGTTCTGTGAAGAAGGTCATAGGTAGCTTGATGGGGATAGCGTTGAATCTATAAATTACTTTGGGCAGTATTGCCATTTTCACAATATTGATTCTTCCTGACCATGAGCATGGAATGTTTTTCCATCTGTTTATGTCCTCTCTTATTTCCTTGAGCTGCGGTTCATAGCTCTTCCTAAAGAAGTCCTTTACATCCTTTGTTAGTTGTATTCCTATGTATTTTATTCTCTTTGTAGCAATTGTGAATGGGAGTTCACTCTTGATTTGGCTCTTTTTTAGTTTGTTATTAGTGTATAGGAATGCTTGTGATTTCTGCACATTGATTTTGTATCCTGAGACTTTGTTGAAGTTGCTTATCAGTTTCAGGAGATTTTGGGCTGAGACGATGGGATCCTGTAAATATACAGTCATGTCGTCTGCAAATAGAGACAATTTGACTTACTCCATTCCTTATTTAATACCCTTTATTTCTTTTTCTTGCCTGATTGCTCCGCTAGAACTTCCAATACTATATTGAATACGAGTGGTGAGAGAGGGCATCCTTGTCTAGTGTCAGATTTCAAAGGGAATGCTTCCAATTTTTGCCCATTCAGTATGATATTGGCTGTGGGTTTGTCATAAATAGCTTTTATTATTTTGAGATCCGTTCATCGATTCCTAGTTTATTGAGAGTTTTTAGCATAAAGGGCTGTTGAATTTTGTCGAAGGCCTTCTCTAAATCTATTGAGATAATCACGTGGTTTTTATCTTTGGTTCTGTTTATGTGGTGGATTACGTTTATAGACTTGCTTATGTTGAACCAGCCTTGCATCCCCTGGATGAAGCCTACTTTATTGTGATGGACAAGCTTTTTGATGTGCTATTGCAATCAGTTTGACAGTATTTTATTGAAGATTTTTGCGTCTATG
Organism: Cacajao melanocephalus; assembly: GCA_963573385.1. Taxonomy (NCBI): domain Eukaryota; kingdom Metazoa; phylum Chordata; class Mammalia; order Primates; family Pitheciidae; genus Cacajao; species Cacajao melanocephalus. The sequence continues at coordinate 1,418 of CAUYLG010040410.1, forward strand.
TTCATCATGGATATTGGCCTGAAGTTTTCTTTTTTTGTTGAGTCTTTGCCAGGTTTTGGTATCAGGATGATGTTGATCTCATAAAATGATTTGGGAAGGATTCCCTCTTTTTGTATTGTTTGGAATAGTTTCAGAAGGAGTGGTAACTGCTCCTCTTTGTACGTCTGGTAGAATTTGGCTATGAACTCATCTGGACCTGGGCTTTTCTTGGTTGGTAGGCTATTGCTGCCTCAGCTTCAGCCCTTGTTATTGGTCTATTCAGGGTTTCAACTTCTTCCTGGTTTAGGCTTAGGAGGGTGCAAGTTTCCAGGAATTTATCAATTTCTTCCAGGTTTACTGGTTTATATGCATAGGGTCATTTGTAGTAATCTGTGATGGTAGTTTGTATTTCTATGGAATCAGTGGTGATGTCCCCGTTATCATTTTTTATTGCATCTATTTGATTCTTCTCTCTTTTCTTTTTTATTAATCTGGCTAGGAGTCTGTCTATTTTGTTGATATTTTCAAAAAACCAGCTCCTGGATTTATTGATTTTTTTTTTTTGAAGGGTTTCCTCTGTCTCTATCTCCTTCAGTTCTGCTCTGATCTTAGTTATTTCTTAACTTTTGCTAGCTTTTAAGTTTTTTTGATCTTGCTCCTCTAGCTCTTTCAATTTTGATGGTAGGGTGCCAATTTTAGATCTTTCCTTGCTTCTTATGTGGGCATTTATTGCTATAAATTTCCCTCTAGACACTGCTTAAAATGTGTCCCAGAGATTCTGGTACATTGTGTATTCATTCTCATTGGTTTCGCAGAACATCTTTATTTATGCCTTCATTTCATTGTTTATCCAGTCAACATTCAAGAGTGAGTTGTTCAGTTTCCATGAAGTTTTGTGATTCTGAGTTAGTTTCTGAATCCTGTGTTCTGATTTGATTGTGCTGTAGTCTGAGAGGCTGTTTGTGATGATTTCCGTTCTTTTGCATTTGCTGAGGAGTGATTTACTTCCAGTTATGTGGTCAGTTTTAGAGTAGGTGTGATGTGGTGCTGAGCAGAATGTATATTCTGTGGATTTGGGGTGGGGAGTTCTGTAGATGTCTGTTAGATTTGCTTGGTCCAAATCTGAGTTCAACTTCTGGATATCCTTGTTAATTTTCTGTCTCGTTGCTCTGTCTAGTATTGACAACAGAGTGTTAAAGTCTCCCACTATTATTGTGTGTGAGTCTAAGTCTCTTTGTAGGTCATTAAGAACTTGCTTTATGTATCTGGGTGCTCCTGTATTGGGTGTGTTTATATTTATGATTGTTAGCTCTTCTTATTGCATTGATCCTTTTACTGTTATGTAATACCCTTCTTTGTCTCTTTTGATCTTTGTTGGTTTAAAGTCTACTTTATTAGAGACTAGGATTGCAACTCATGCTTTTTTTTTGCTCTCCATTTGCTTGGTAAATCTTCCTCCATCCCTTTATTTTGAGCCTATGTGTATCCTGGCATGTGAGATGTGTTTCCTGAATATTGTACACCGATGGGTTTTGACGTTTTATCCAATTTGCTAGTCAGTGTCTTTTGATTGGGGATTTAGCCCATTTACATTTAAGGTTAATATTTTTGTGAGTGAATTTGATCCTGCCATTTTGATGCTAGCTGGTTATTTTGCCTATTAGTTGACACAGTTTCTTCATTGTGTCGATGCTCTTTACTATTTGGTACATTTTTGGAGTGGCTGGTACTGGTTGTTCCTTTCTATGTTTAGTGCTTCTCTCAGGAGCTCCTGTAAGGCAGGCCTGGTGGTGATGAAATCTCTGAGCAATTTTTTGTTCTTAAAGGATTTTATTTATCCTTCGCTTATGAAGCTTAGTTTGGCTGGATATGAAATTCTGGTTGAAAGCTCTTTTCTTTAAGGATGTTGAATATTGGCCCTCACTCTCTTCTGGCTTGTACAGTTTCTGCTGAGAGATCTGTTTTGAGTCTGATGGGCTTCCCTTTGTGGGTAACCCGACTTTTCTCTCTGGCTGCCCTTAGCATTTTTTCCTTCATTTCAACTCTGGTGAATCTGACGATTGTGTGCCTTCGGGTTGCTCTTCTTGAGGAATATCTTTGTGGTGTTCTCTATATTTCCTGGACTTGAATGTTTGCCTGCCTTGAGGTTGGGGAAGTTCTCCTGGATAATATCCTGAAGAGTGTTTTCCAGCTTGAATTCATTCTCTCTGTCACATTCAGGTACACTGATCAAACGTAGATTAGGTCTTTTCCCATAATCCCATATTTCTTGGAGGCTTTGTTCATTTCTTTTCACTCTTTTTTCTCTAATCTTGCCTTCTCATTTTGTTTCATTGAGTTGATCTTCAACCTCTGATACTCTTTCTTCTGCTTGGTCGATTTGGCTATTGAAACTTGTGTATACTTCACAAAGTTCTTGTATTGTGTTTTTCAGCTCCGTTGTGTCGTTTATGTTCTTCTCTATGCTGTTTATTCTTGTTAGCATTTAGTCTAACCTTTTTTCAAAGTTCTTAGTTTCTTTGCATTGGGTTAGAACATGTTCTTTAGCTCAGAGAAGTTTTTTACTACCCACTTTCTGAAGCCCGTTTCTGTCCATTGATCAGACTCATTCTCCATCCAGCTTTGTTCCCTTGCTGGTGAGGAGTTGTGATCCTTTGGAGGAGGAGAGGCGTTCTGGTTTTTGGTGCTTTCATCCTTTTTGCGCTGGTTTCTTCCCATCTTCGTGGATTTACCTACCTGTGGTCTTTGTAGTTGGTGACTTTCAGATGGGGTCTCTGAGTAGACGTCCTTTTTGTTGATGTTGAAGTTATTTCTTTCTGTTTTTTAGTTTTCCTTCTAATAGGCCCCTCTGCTGTAGGATTGCTGGAGGTTCACTCCAGGTCCTGCTTGCCTGGGGATCACTTGTGGCAGCTGCAGAACAGTAAGCGTTGCTGCCTGTTTCTTCTATTATCTTCGTCCCAGAAGGGTACCTGCTAGATGTCAGCCCGATCTTTCCTTTATGAGGTGTCTCTTTGGATATGCAGGGGTCAGGGAGCTGCTTAAGGAGACAATCTGTCCCTTATAGGAGCTCAAGTGCTGAGCTGGAAGCTCAGTTGTTCTCTTCAGAGCTGCTGGGTAGGTATGTTTAAGTTTGCTGCAGTGGAACTCATAACTATCTTTTTCCCCAGATGCTCTGTCATGGGAAGGTGGGGCTTTATTTATGTTCCTAACATGCTGCTGCCTTTTTTCAGAGATGCCCTGCCCAGCAAGGAGGTAGCCTAGTCACAGTCTGCCAGCAGAGGCATTGCTGAGCTGCTGTGGGCTCTGCCCAGCTGCTGTGTGAACTTCCTTGTGGTTTTGTTTACAGAGGTACAGTTAGAGCTGCCTCGGTAATGGCGGTGTGCCTTAGTAATGGCGGCCTGCCTCGGTAATGGTGGTCTGCCTTAGTAATGACGGACTGACTCGGTAATGGCGGACTGCCTCAGTAATGGTGGACTGCCTTAGTAGTGGTGGACTGCCTCAGTAATGGCTGATGCCCTTCCCCCCACTGAGCTGGACCGTCCCAGGTTGTTGAGAACTTGAGAGTACTTTTTCTACTTTGTCAGGTACTTTTATGAGTACTTTACACATATTATTTCATTTATTTATTACAACAGTCCTGCCAGGCAGGTAGAGTATTTTTCCATTTACCGGATGAGGAAACTAGTGCCTGACAGATAAAAGAGGAGGCTGGCATGAGGTGGAGTCTGTTATCTTCACCCAGTTTTGCAGACCGCATGACCTCTATGCTTCCTCATAACTTTCAATTCCTGCCTCCTCCCATTGCTTCCCCTTCTTAAATTCACATGCTGTTAATTGCTTTCTGTGCATCTTTTCTGTCATCTGTAAATGCCAGAAATTCTCATCAGTCTGTGCAGTAATGATGAACTGGATCATAAAACCAGGTCCCTGGTAACGTGTCTTGTCCCAAACTTACACTCATTTACCGTATACTGCCCTCAGTGAGCCTGAAGTCTGTTAGCTTCCTGGTTTATGAAGCTTATCCTTACACTTTCTCGTTTTCCTTTTCTCTGCTCCATGTTTGCTTCCTCTGTGTTTGCTTCAGTCTCATGAAATGTTCTCCACGTGGCAGCTCCTGGCCTACTTCCTTCTCATGGCTCCCGATCCCAGGGAAAGTGGTATCCCTCCCTTCTAGCACCATGATCATTCTTTGCAGAAAACTCAGTTGGCTCATTTGGGTCTTTTGCTTACGTTAGCGGTAACTTGCCATCCCAGGTCCCGTGCCTACTCCTGTGGTGAAAAAGCCAGGGTCTGATGATGGACAGCTATATTTGAGTTCCCCTGGAATCGGTGTAGAAGAGACAAAGGAGGAATGGCTTTTCTCCATGGTCTGACAATATTAACAGGAGACACAGGTTCATAAAGTCTCTGTTTTGATATGGAAAGCGGAAATTAGCTCCTACAAGGAAGGGATGGGGCCTAGTAGGTTGTATTGTTTTTTTTTTTAGAGATGGGGTTTTACTATGTTGGTCAGGCTGGTCTTGAACTCCTGACCTCAGGTGATCCACCCATCTCAGCCTCCCAAAATGCTGGGATTATAGGCATGAGCCACTGTGCCCAGCTGGTTGTATTCTTTTAAAATATTCAAACCATAAATTAAGGTCTTACATGATCTAGCATCATAGAATGGATTTCAGACTCCAACTAATCCCTGATTCTCATAGCATGCTTCAAACAGCATTGGGGATTCCTGGGTTAGGCAGAAGGGGAGTCAAATAATGATGAGCCTTATTGAATAAAATTAAATCCATTAGGCTTTGTTTTCTATTAAAGGTTTCAAAATTTTTGTTGCTGACTCTAGCTTATTTGCTTTCTAATGCTAGCAGAACATGAAACAATATGAGCTAAATAGCAAATAACTATTAATTACATTTGGAGAAGGCTGGTTATACCTTTTTTTGATAGCTAGCTTTAAACAAATTGCAGACATGTAAACTGATGGTTGAGCTTTTATATTACACAGTTGTAAACTTTTCTGTATTTATGATGAAATAAAATATCTCTGTGTTTTCCTATATTCTGTGAAGAGATATTCACTTCCTCCTGGTGCTATACTACCTGAAATGATTAAGGAACACCTTTAGGACTTTCCCCCTCATGTTCACCTACTATCCGAGTGTTATTTGCTGAGTAATCTTTTTTTTTTTTTTGAGACATTGAGACAGAATCTCTGTTTATGACTCAGGCTGGAGTGCAGTGGCACTATCTTGACTCACTGTAACCTCTGCTTCCTGGGTTCAAGTGATTCTCCTGCCTCAGCCTCTCGAGTAACTGGGACTATAGGCACATGTCACCACACCTGGCTAATTTTTGTGTTTTTTAACAGAGATGGGGTTTCTGCATGTTGGCCAGGCTGGTCTTGAACTCCTGACCTCAGGTGATCTACTCACCTTGGCCTCCCAAAGTGCTGGGATTACAGGCGTGAGGCACCTCATCCAGCCCAGTAATCATCTTTAAAAGTAAAATAATTTACTAAAAAAGGATACACCTATATACAAACATCCAATATTTTTCTAATGATCACATTACCTATTATATTAAGAGCATCTTTCATACCTGTCCCTCAGCTCCCATGGTATGTGACTCATACTTTGAGAATCACTTGAGGCACACAGGTATCATTTACACAAGAGTGAACTGAGGCATGTAGAGTACCTTGCCCCTATTAAGGGTTGCTGGACATGAGATCAGAGCTGGACAGTAGGTTTCCTCATGTCGGTTTCTTTCTGCACCTGGCAGGACGGATGGGAACTTAAATAACCAATGCCCCACAGCACCTAGGAGGCAACTAAAAGATGAACACTTGGTAGTATTTTTCATACTTTTAATAATTAGTGCTTCATCAATTTTGATGAAAAAACTAGGAATCCTGGTGTTAGTTTTCTTGGAGACAGTCTTTGGAACTGGGAGAAGGCATAGAGTCTCTGGGAAATGCTGAATGGCCACATCGGCCTTCACCAACTAGTTGCGTTTCTATAGGCAGGAGTCTAGAGCAAACTCATAGTAAGCAGACAAAGCCATTTCTGCCAGCAATGTGTCTTCTTCTGCCTCTCTCACCTTTCTTGTACTCTCAGTAATAAGGTGCATGAGAGCAGTAATAGTGTCATGGGCCCAAGATAGCAATTCTCCCAGGTGGCACATAAATCTCCAAGTTGCAACTTTCATGGTGAATTTTGGAAGTGAACATCTTTGCCCAAGGGTCCTGTTGGGTACAGCGACTCTTGCTGAAGGTTTTGACAGGAGAGGCTCTCTCATTGGTGATATTCAAGCTTCTTTACTGGGGAAGGGATGCAATAAAGGAAAGCTCTTTCCGGCCACCCTCCATCCTAAAACCTGAACTTGAAGAGGCCTTCTCACCTTGCTTGCTTTTAACAGGAACTGTTACATACAGATAGCAATCACATGTTTAAATCCAGGTAGATACTTACTTCTGTGGTGTCCAGAGATATGTGTTATCAACATCTGGATCTTCTCATCAAAGGCAAATAGGGAATAGTGCTTTATAAAGTATCTTACCAGCTAGGGCTTCTTCGTTTTTTCATTTACATGCCCATTACCTTGAAATGCTGTAAAATTGCAGCTTGTACCTGAATGGGGCCTGGGAGTGTTTGTTTCTAAAAAGCTTCTTGTGATTTTGATGAACCTTATTTTTATTTATTGTGTATTTTTTTCTTAGAGACAGTCTTGCTCTGTTGCCCATACTGGAGTGTGGTGGCATGTTCATAGCTCACAGCGGCCTAAAATTCCTGGGTTAAAATGATCTTCCTGCCTCAGCCTCCCGAATAGCTGGGACTACAGGTGCACACCATCGTGCCCTGCTATGCTTATGAACTTGCAATAGGAAGTACAAAGTGCATGTGCAACGTGAGCTCATTTTTATGAAAAGATCAAAAGAAAAGCAAGTAAAAACCCCATTATATGCTTATATGAGGATTATATACCTAAGTAATCATTTAGCTTTTTCTACTCATTTTTTTTTAATCATCAGAAAAAAAAGATTGATAACTTTTAAGGAATATTTTCTATTATTTTCTTCAAGTTTTGCAATTTTTTTTTAAAGGCATTCCTTTTTGTTCAGGCACAGTGGCTTTAAAATTGAAATTCATCTGTTTAAGTTACCAAGAGGCTTTTTGCTGGTTTCAAGTTTTAAGGAGTTCTTAGCACGAAATTTGCTTTGTCAGCCTCCTGGTGGGCTGCAGTAAGATGACACTGGAAAATTTGCTTTGTCCCTGGAGTTTGAAGGGGAAAATATCATTCTCTGTACGGAGCAGTTTTTATCTTTTTAAACACATTTCTCACATTTTCTGAAAGATAATGATTTCTTTAAAGTAATGCCACTGTAGTATTTTCTAAAGCAGAGATATTAAAAATTAAATTGTAAGAAGGTTCAAACCAGGATTCCTGTGTGTTCTACCACAACTAGAAAATCTGAGCCTCTACTGCTGCATTTCATCTTTGCCATTTATTAATAGATGTGAATAAAGTCATTCTACCCGTAGCTGGCTGTTATTATGTGAGCTTTGCAGGAGTGATGAGTTTTTTAGAAAGCATTCTATCTTTCTACTATTGGATTTCAATAGGTTTTTTTATTCTTGGTACTTTAGTGAAGCCAAACAATGAAGAGAAAGCCTGATTGAGACAAGCATCCTTTGCTTTACCACTTCTTGAATTTAATATGGTGGCACCAATATCCTTAAGTGATTTTTTTTTTTTTGAGATGTAGTCTTGCTCAATTGCCCAGGCTGGAGTGCAATGGCACGATCTCGGCTCACTGCAGCCTCAGCCTCCGGAATTCAAGTAATTCTCCTGCCCCAGCCCTCTGAGTATCTGGGACTACAGGTGGCACCACCACACCCGGCTAAGTTTTGTACTTTTAGTAGAGACAGGGTTTCACCACATTGGCCAGGCTGGTTTAGAACTCTTGACCTCAAATGATCCACCCGCTTTGGCTTCTCAAAGATCTGGATTATAGGCATGAGCCACCACGTTTGGCCTCCTTAAGTAATTTTTTAAGCAACTTGTATAAAGTATTGCCGGAAGGAATAGAATGTTGCCTATTTTGATTGCATTAAAACACAAAATTTCAACAAATTAAGTATAAAGATCTTACTTGCTTTTAGTAGCAATTCATGAATTGGAGAGCATGTCATCCAAAGATTTCGAAAAGGCACTCCATTGGGCATGGCAGAATGCTCAGTTTTTATATGATAGCTTAAGCCAAGAACAAGGAAATGGCATAAAATAAAAAATGGCTTGGTTTACATCAGGTTGCTTTTCTCATAAGGGTTAAAGCAGAGGTGGTTTTCCTTTCATGCCAGCTAGAACTGTCTGGGGATTTGGCTGTCATCTCTGTTTGTCATTTCTCCCAAGGTTAGACACCTTGGTTTTGTTAGACATCTTCCCCTCCCTTCCTTTCCCCTCCCCTCCCCTTCCCCTTTTCCTTCCCTTTTTCCTTCCCTTTCCTGACAAGGTTTTATTCACCATGTTGGCCAGACTGGTCTCGAACTCTTTACCTCAAGTGATCCACCCGTTGCGGCCTCCCAAAGTGTAGTATTACAGGCATGAGCCACTGCCCAGGTCTAAAGTCTTTATTAAAAAAAACAAAACTAAACTGTGAGTAAGTCAGAAAGAGACATGTATTTTTGGATCTGTAAGAAATATTATAGAACTTGGGGGATAACACTCTTGCTAGGGTCAAGCAGACAAGTAAAATGTGTGAATAGGTGATTATTGATAAGATAGAGAAGTAGACTTAATGATTTGGAGAGTTCGTGCTAGCCAAACAGAACATGTGTGCAGATTGATTTTACGTGTCATGATTCTGCCATTCCTGCTGCATAATCTAGACCATGCATTTATATAGGAAAAAAGAGAAATGGAAACTCAGAGAGGGTGATATGACCTGCCCAAGACAGTAGTTTGTTACCAACCAAATTGGGACTAGAACCCAAGCATCTTTTATTCCCAGGCTAGTGTGCTTTCTCTTATTCTGTTGTTGTTGTTGTTGTTATTATTATTATTATTATTATTCGAGATGGAGTCTCTCTCTGTCACCCAGGCTGGAGTGCAGTGGTGTGATCTTGGCTCACTGTGACCTCAGCCTCCCAAGTTCAAGCGATTCTCTTGCCTCAGCCTCCTGAGTAGCTGGGATTACAAGTGCTCACCATCACACCTGGCTAATTTTTGTATTTTTAATACAGATGGGGTATTACCGTGTTGGCCAGGCTAGTCTTGAACTCCTGACCTCAAGTGATCCACCCGCCTCAGCCTCCTAAAGTGCTGAGATTACAGATGTGAGCCACTGCGCCCGGCCTCTTATTCTGTTATAATAATGACTGTGATTAAGATCATTCTTGCATTTCAGCAGGTCACATTCCACATCCTGTTCATTTTATTAAGAGACCTTCAGTGTGTCATGTTTTGATGTCTTGAAGCTCTTGTTGGTGATTGGCAGTTGCCAACTATGGTATAACTGGGATTAGATCATTGGTGTCTAGGCAAGGTAAAAAACAAAAACAAAAGCAAAACAAAACAAAACAAAACAAAAAACTTCAGCATCTATTCCTTAACCATATTCATTAGAACACTAGTATGGTTTTAAACTTCAAGAGGAGAACATGATATGTCACATATCATTTCAAACTATTGGACCATGAGATTATCCTTCTCCACTCCCCTCTCCTCCCCTCTCCTTTTTCCCCTCTTCTCCTCCCCTTTGTATATCCCATTCAATTCATGTTCTGAGTTAATCTAAGGAATACTGCTTTAGATATACACCTAACATGGTACTACTTGAGAGAGCTGTAGAATCCTTTGCAACCTAGTTTCAGATTTCTGTTATCCACATCCCCTTTGGATATAATCTAGTTTGTATTCCTCTTGAAGTATGGTACCTAGAAAGAGTCACAGTAGCTTGGGTATGTTCTAGCTGTTGGCCACCAGGCCAGGATTGGGACTCCTTCTGCCTTGTTCTACATAATATTATGCATTGAATGCAACCTTAGCTTATTAAACTCCCAATTTCTGAGTTGAAGAAGGTATCCCCCACTTTACCCAAATGAAGGTTTTTTTGAAGATTAATTTGTTAACTTGTGCCATGCCTTATATATAGAAAGAGCTGTGCTAAGTCTGTGCAGTTTAATTAGTACCAAATATGTTAGGAAGGCAAATGTCAATATCCATAGCTGTTAAATAAACAAGAGGAAAATGTTAGGCATAGTTCAGTCCTGCCTACTCATCTCAATTTAATAAGCAGTGAGAAGAAAGCCACAGATGGGACCAAGATTGGGATGGTCAGATGAAATTATTTATTTAAGGGCAGCAAATGTTTTGGTGATATTAGCAGGGTTCACAAATGTATTAAAAATTTAGGCAAATGTTTGCAGAAACTGACTGCTATATAGGAAGAATCATTGCTTTCCTTAGAAGCAAGATTGAGAAGGACAGAGAAATCTGACAATGGCAACCCATGTTGAAGACTGTCCCTTGACTCATATAATGGAAACATGGATAGATTTTGTGAGAAAGGAATCACTAGCATTCCCCAGCCAGTGATTAAATTCTCTGCAAAATTAATTCCAAAAGGCCGTATAGCCTCTGGTTGAATATTTCTAAAGAGCAGGAGCTCACAACTTCTCAAAGCAACTTAAGGAGAGAGGAAAGCCACCACAGCCTAATGGGTTTGGTATTAGGTTTTCCTGGGGACCTGAATCCCGACTCTTCCAACTCTAGCTAAATGACTTTGGATAAGTTACTTAAATGTTTTTAAATTCCATTTTCTTTATTATATTTAAGGTAGTGTAGTACACCTCTCCCAAGTTTGTAAAGGGCATTAATGGGACTCTGGAGCTTCATGAGCAGTTGAACATTGTTTTCTTTATAGTTGTCCCTGCCAGTGCCACATCCAAATGCTTGGACTTACCTCAAATAAAAACCAAGGTGCTTAATGGCAATCCTGTTAGGGGATCAGTAGCCTTTCCCCTCCTTTGGTAAAGGTTCATTCCCAAAACCAGACCTATAAATAGGATTCATTGTCTTTGCCAAATGTTTTTATTCTACAACAGTTGATCACATATGTTATACTTTTAATGGGAACAGGAAAGTCACATAATGTTGGATAAATTCTGTAGCACTGAGGACAGCATGTTAGGGGCCATCCATTGACTTCCATGATGGGAAGGATGCATTCCTTACCTTGGGGACATAGTCTCTTTATGAAAATCAGCTTCATTGTTAGGTTGACTTAATTTAGTTTCTATAATTTCTTTAATGATTGTGCCCGTTTTTTGGCCATTTTCTTGATTCAGTGCTGAACCCCCAGAAAATTAGTAGACAATCTGTTGCCATGTCACTTTGTGAGCCAAGTAAAAAAGGACAAAACAAGAGGTTCTGTTTTTAAATACGTAGGCGAAATCAACAAGCCCCAGGCATGTACTAAATCTGTGTGTTTACACCTGTGCTTATTCCAGAAACTAAAATAATTTCTGAAATTCCTTCCAAAAAGCCAAGTTAAATGACACGACTTTCTCACTGTATTCTAAAGACGGTGCTTAAGAAAAAAAAAAAAAAAGGAAGCTGATTTATGGTGGATGGTGGATAGTGGATGTCTGCTGTCTGCTTTTGATGAATTTTTCCCCTAAGTATTCTGTAGGGTGAGGTGATCTTTCCAAAAGGCCTCAGTTGTCAGCCTTCTTTAAAACTTTAAGGTAAATTGAACTTTGATTTAGAGTAAAAAGTGAAGAACCAAATTAAATAAACTCATGTTCCTTTTCTTTTAAAATGTTGGTTCCTTTGAAAACATAGCAAGCATAGTAAAATAGAATATCAGCAACCCTTGCAATGTCAGAGTTAGACATTCAGATTTTCCTTTCCTTTTTGAATAGTGGGGGAGAGGTGGGTGGAGGGGGAGAAGCACAGAGGATGAATCACAACAATAAGTAATATCATCCTGGCTTACATTACATTTTTACCTGAGAATCTCTTGATCATTAAGTATCATGCCATTTTCACATCTACATTCTTTTTTATGGTGAGCGGGTGGGTTTGGAACTAGAAATTTTGGTTACTGTATTTGAGGATTTCATGTTGGTCATAAAAGGAAAAGGAAGACCATAGACCATGTTAATACCCACTATAATCCTTTTGAACAATGAGGTTTTTTTTTTTTTCTTTTGAGACAGAGTCTTGCTCTGTCCCCAGGGTGGAGTACAGTGGTGTGATCTCGGCTCACTGCAACCTCCGCCTCCGAAGGTAGAGTGATCCTCTCACTTCAGCTTCCCCAGTAGCTGGGACTACAGGCATCCACCATCACATCTGGCTAATTTTTGTATTTATTTGTAGAGATAGAGTTTCTCCATGTTGTCCAGGCTGGTCTCAAACTCCTCCCACCTCAGCCTCCTGAAGTGCTGGGATTACAGACGTGAGCCACTGTGCCCGGCCTCACGATTCTCTTTTCTTTCGTTTTTTTTTTTTTCTTCCTAAAGCACATGTACAATGTGAAATATGCCTACACTTCCAACTAGGAGACTGTGCTATTTTGTTACCATTAGTGTAGGGAGATGCTTATGGGCACAGATACCGCATTCAGACAGTCTGGGTTGGAATCCAGCCCTTGTGTTAGCAGCTCTGTGACTTGGGAACGTTAACTTTATTTCTTTATGCCTCAATTTTCTGGGGTTGTTTTGAGGATTAAATGAGTTGCTCTTTAAAAGGGGGTGACAAGTGATGTGTGCTATATAAATGTTATTGCAAGATAGACAGATTTTTACCTTCATCTTCCTAGTTTTTTCTCAGCCAGGCTTGAGAATTAAAGCACCATGAGAAAGAGTCACAGGAGAAAAGCCTATCAGTTTATGTAATGTAAGTCTTATGTGGCATGGGAACCCTTATATGGAAACGTAGATCTAAGGAAGTGGCAAAACCTAGATGCTTTTATGTTTGGTTGAACATAGGGGGACAATTCTGGAAAAGTAACTGTATTATGTAGGGAGGATGAAGGAAGGTAAGAATTATTTTAACAAGGTTTGTTCGTATAGAATTCTCTTGGTCTCAACTTCCCATCCTTGATATGAGTGTGCCTTTCCTATGAGTATAGGGAGGACACTTCCATATGGGGGTTTTATCCCAGCTTTCAGGAAGGAAAAGAGGGGGGTCAGAGAGCCTCTTGCACTGCAGATATCCCTTTGAATGGCTATTTTCCAAAGCAGTAGGGATGCTTCAAAAAAATGTACCATCCCTGCTACTTTGGGGATTAGATGTTTTTTCCATTATTGGTTCCAGATTATGCAGCAATGAATATGTTTGTACGTGAAGTTATGCTTGCATTTAGACCACATTCTGGAAGGTGTAGAATGATGCTTGTATGAATTACTGTGCAGACCAGAGTTTCAATCCCATCTGAGCCACTTACTAGCTGTGTGACCTTGTGAGATACTCAGTTTCTCAGGACTTCAGTTCCCTTATCTATAGAACAGGGAAAACAATAGTGCCTATGTCAGTGGGTGGTTGTAAGAATTCAGTGAGAAAAGTATGGAAAGGACTTAGCAGAGTACCTAACCTATAATAACACACCCACGTGATATAACGAAAGAAACAAATAGAAAGTAATTATTGTTACTGATAGCATTTTTGTTTCTTTGGGCCCTGCTCATGATTCTCCAGTGAATGAACAAATGAACAATGAGTAGTCTTTTCTTGGGATCGTTATAGAGTAAAATAATGATGGCATCCTTTGGAAATCTGCATTTTTTTCTTCCTGTTTTTCTTTTTTCTTCCCATTCTTTGTACTTCACTTGTTCACCTGCTGTGCAGTAATGAGATTCCTAGGAGAGGCTGGTGTTCATAGAATCAATCAGTGCCTTGCAAGTCACCTCTGCTGCATGTATCTCCTGTATCATCAGCAGTCTCTAACTGTTCAGAGTTTCAAAATTTGAGAAGGAAGAAATGGATGTTCAAGGAGCTGAACTGTTAGTGAAACCACCTTCCAGGAGGCATTTGTGATTCTCCTTGGAGCGGTTAAGGAACCACTTGAGCTGTGATTATTCTTGGACTGCCTTCCTAGTAGACCCTGGGAATTGGAAGCGGCTTTTACTTGGTGAAATGCAGCCATTCTGGGGTATTGTGAGCCCTGGATAGTGAGTTACCATAAAGAAAAAATGGGGCAGTTCCCACCACCACCTTGTTGACCTCCTGAAAACTTTTTGGGCTCTTATTCCAGTCTGCTCTATTGAGATGTGGATAGGGAAGGGTTAAGCAGTCCTCATTTTGTGTCGATTTAAGCCCATTTAAAAACAAGATGGAAAATGCAGCTTTTCGTCTTGTCAAGATCATTTTTCATTTGTCACAGCACCATGCCACACCTGACTTGTTTTCACAAGCACTTGGGGGCTCAGCAATCCTTGAAAGGAGGGTGGAGATGAAACAGATCACATTCCCTAGTGAGTGGTACTGAGAGGCAAAAACAATCAGTTTTACCTGCAGCCATCATGGGCATCTGTTTTCTGTGATTAACATGAAATTGTGCATTCTAGGCTCATTCTCTGCCAGTTAATGAGGAACCTGCTGGCTGATGGAATAAAGACTTCTTTTGTGGCATTGTGCATTTGGTTTGTGGCTGGCTTGAAACAAAATGGCTTGCTCCTCTTAACCTCCCTGCATTTGCCACTAGAAAAGAGACAGACATGAAAGTGTGTGGAGAGGTTAGAAATGAAACCTCATGCAATTACTATAGGAAATGGCTTAACATTGTTGGAATTTAGCATTTTGCTGCGGTTCTGAAGAGTCCTTACTGGACAAGACTAGTACTAGGTCTATTGGAAAAATAATTGAATCTTTATAAAAATGTCTAACAGTATTCTTCATTTGACTCCATTTGTCTTATTTAATTGTACCAGGACAAGATTCTTCCATTTCAATCTTGTATCTAATAATTATTCCCCTGTAATTTAGTTCACAATCAGGTGGCGAAGGTGTATGGATGTTAAGTTGTGGTATCTGAGAACTGTTTTCCCTGAAACATACCATCTTTTGCCTAGTACATCCCAGAGCACTCTGGAAATTGAATGTGCCTGGTGGAAGTCAAGAGGACTTGAATGTTTCAGATGACATAGGTTGGTTAGCTTCATCTGTCCTGTGGAAAGTCCACCTTCTTTCATCCTCGGATATCTGCGTAATTTCAGTGTTTGGGATCTCTGATTCTGTCTTCAGGCCGCATGTCCGTCTGTGGGTGCTACATACGTTTAAAATGGCAAACAAGCTCACCGCACGCAAAGACTGTTTTCTGCCTACCTCTACCCCTTGTTTCACAGAAGTGTTTCTGGGAAGCCTCCCTCTGACTGGCCATCTCAGAAGTGTGGTTTCTTTTCCTCCTTCTCAGGTGAGTCTCATCTGTTGAGATTTTATGTTGATGAGAACTTCCTCAAACCCTGTCTTTCACTTTTCTTCTATCATATGGTAGCGTTGTGTGGTAGCTAGGGACAGAGGCTTTGCAGCCTGACAGCCTGGGCTCAGTTTACAGCTGTAGGCTGGGCCAGTGACTCATGCCTGTAACCCTACCTCTTTGAGTGCTAAAGGAAGAGGATCACTTGAGGCCAGGAGTTTGAGATCAGCCTGGGCCACATAGTGGGACCCCATCTTTACAAAAAATAAAATAATTAGCTGGGCTTGGTGGTGTGGGCTTGTATTCCTATCTATTCCTATCTTTTATATTCCTGTATTCCTATCGTTTGAGCCTAGGAGTTTGAGGATGCAGTGAGCTATGATTGCACCACTGCACTCCAGCCTGGGTGACAGAACAAGACCCCATCTCTTAAAAAAATATTTGTAGCTCTGTTGCTTCCTAGCTTTGTGACCTTGGACAGGTTTCTTACCCTTTCTGGTTCAGTTTCTTCCTTTTTAAAAGAGAATAATAGTAGTAACTACCTCTTAAAGCAGTGTCTAGTGTGACATAAACAATTACTAATCAGCAGACATTTATTGTGAACCTCCTGTGAGCTAGACTTACAGCTGGGCATTACGAAGGAGAAAGAGGAGGAGTAAGACAGTGGTGACAACAATCATAGTAACAGTGGTTAGCATTTATTCTCCACGTGCATTATGCCAGACCCTGTGTTGAGAGTTTGACTCTCAACACAATTCTATTAGATGAAGGTACAATATTACATATATTGTATCATCCCATTTTTGCAAAGGAAACTGAAGGTTAGAAAGGTTGTGTGGCTTTCTACTAGTCCAGGCTAGTTACATGCTAGAGCCAAAATTTGAATCCAGGCTAATTCTAGAGCCCTGAATCTTAATTTCAGTGCTACGCCACTCAAATAAAAATGGGCTCCCTTTTGAGTCTTTCTTATCTCTTCACTGCCTCTTTAAATAAGGAGGTATAGACTCTATCATAGTTTTACTGGAACACCTTACATATTCAAGCTCACATTTATTAGCCCCAGCTTTGCCCCATGACTTTGAAATCAAGACGATTCTCTTACACCTTTAATAACAGAAAAGAAAATAAATGCAAGTAAATGTTGAAGACTTCTGTTTGATTGGTCTTGTGCTCCATATAACTTGAAATGAGCCTCCTCTGCCCCCCACCCACTGCTGCTGGTTGAGATAGATAGTATTTTGCAATAAATGCTTTTTTTTTTTAATGTTGGGTTTCCTATCCTACTCTTTTGGTTCTTTACTCAGATAATATCCTGTTATAATGGCACACATTGTCCTGAGATCCCACTAACAAGAATTACAAGAGCAGCTGCCTGTTCTAGTTGAGTGCTTCTTTTGTGCTAAACACAGATGTAAGGAACATTATCTCCTCTTTTCCTCACGACACACTCCCATTTTATAGATAAAGAGACTGACACTTGGATGGTTTAAGTGATATCGATGACTATGTGGCATTGGATGAGATGGGCATAATTTTAGCAGCTCAGTTCAGTATTTTAAAAACTGTCCTAGAGGAAGGCATCATGTATTGAGAGGAAGAACACTAAAATTATGGACTCAATTCGATCCCTTGCTCTCCTGCTCACCCGTCAGGAAAGTGTAGATGAGTTGGTTTCTATTTCCTTCAGTTTCAGTTTCCATCCCCACCCCCCTCCACCCCCACTGGACATAACAGTTCTCATTTCTGGGGCTGCGGTAAAGAAAATACGTATGAGATCATATATGAGAAAGCTCGTAAGGATTAGATGGATTTAACATTTGAATTCTAACATTCACCAGCACATATGTTCCTTGAGTATCTTGTTTTTAAAATGTGGGGACTAAGTAAACATTTGCCTATTTTTCAGAATTCTTGGAGGTGTGTGTTGGAGCCAGTAAAGAGTTTTGAGTCAGAAAGTTTACCTTTCTGAGAAACACTGCCCTCATTGAATGAAGGCAACAACAATATTATTAATTGATTTCTCACAGTTTCTCAGCCTTGCCATATTTGAGGCAGAATGCTGCTTGTTGTGGGGGCTGTCCTGTGCATTGTAGGGTATTTAGCAGTATCCCTGGTCTCTACCCATTAGATGCCAGTAGCATCCCGCATTTGTGACAACCAACAATATCTCCAGATGTTGCCAGGTGTCTCCTGGGGCATGATAGTCCCCTTATTTGAGAACCGCTACTTTGGGAATATATAGTGGAAATTAATTTACTTAAAAATATAAATATACTGCAGGCTGGGTAAAATATGATAATGGGTTCGTGTGGGCAGTTTGCAAAATATGGATCACTGAGGACGAAAAAGGACATTTTTTTTCCAGGTATTTCAAGAGTGCTGTTTTTAGAAACGAGCTCCAAGTGATTAGAAGAAAAGAGCAGTCAGACTGGATGTTTAGTATTTGGGTGGTTTTGAATAGAATAAAATCAATAGTGTAAGGATGAATGACCTTTCTCTCTCTCCCCTAGTTTTGTTTGTAAGCTTTATTTCTCTCCCTAGATGTTCCACTTTGTGTCTTTCCATAGAAAGATGATTGGCTCAACAGCTGCATTTTAGGGGGTCTTTTTTTGCATTTTTCTGAAAAGACCCAACTAGGACTGGGAGATTTGTCTCCTCAACAGAACTTTGAAGTCAGCAAGTTGTTGTTGCTTTGGTTAGAACCCACTTAATTTGATCCTAGGATTTCAGGTGACTTAGAACTTTGTGTGTGTAAGATGCTGTGGTATCACAGAAATGGGTCTTTCAAGCCAGTTTTTTCTGAAGGAAGTTTCTGGAAAGAGAAGAAATGCTCTGAAATATCTCCCTAGAGAAGATTATGTGTCTTTATTGTTTAAGGGAAATTAGGTGACACATTTAGTTAAAGTTTGAAGTGTGTCTTGCTTTTTAAACCAACGAATGTCTCAACTTTATGAACCAGAGAAAGCAGAAATGAATATTTAATTTCTCAACTAATTTATTTTAGGTTTTCTTTCTTT
Source organism: Cacajao melanocephalus (assembly GCA_963573385.1). Classification (NCBI taxonomy): domain Eukaryota; kingdom Metazoa; phylum Chordata; class Mammalia; order Primates; family Pitheciidae; genus Cacajao; species Cacajao melanocephalus. The sequence goes on from CAUYLG010040410.1 coordinate 19,829, forward strand.
AAATCATGTGGCTGAGAAACTTAAAAGTTGAAGCAATTAGTAGTTGCCGCATGAACTAAAACACTTCTGAGAAGATGGTTTAAGTTTCTAGGAGGTTATGGTTCTATTTATAGAAATTGATTGATTGATTGAGATGAAATCTGGCTCTGTTGCCCAGGCTGGAGTGCAATGGCATGATCTGGGCTCACTGAAACCTCTGCCTCCCAGGTTCAAGCGATTCTCTTGCCTCAGCCTCCTGAGTAGCTAGGACTACAGGTGCGCACCACCATGCCCAGCTAATTTTTGTATTTTTAGTAGAGACAGGATTTTGCCATGTTGGCCAGGCTGGTCTTGAACTCCTGACCTCAGGTGATCCACCCTCCCCGGCCTCCCAACATGTTGGGATTACAGGCGTGAGCCACTGTACCTGGCCAGAAATTTGATTTATGGTACATTTTTGAAAAAAACTAATCACTGGTTACATAGCTACATTGGAGTTTCTTTATTTTAAAATTTCAGAAAATCTCTTTTGTATAGAAGCCCTCTCCCTGGCCTCCAGCTTTGGTCCTCTGGAATGGTTATAAGTCAGTGCTTGTGCCCTGAAACTCAGGGAAAATTAAAAGAGTTAACATAGACAATCATATATGTTTTTCTCTCCAAGTTACTGTTAAAAAGTAGCAAATGGAAAGCTACATAATTTGAGAAGGGCTGTTAAGTGATTTCATAAACCTCTGGGCAAAGAGGTAGCTACCCAGAGCTGTGATAAATTATGAGATTCTCAAGTATATTTTCTTAAGTATCTGAAAAGAATTATTTCAATATGGTATGGTATTTGAGTTATTTTCTTTAACTAAAATGCTTTCAAATTTGGCATTCCGTGTATGGGTTCATACATAAGTTCATTACCAGAGGATTTCTGTTTTTCATCAAGAATAGGTAATAAAGTATCTTGCTTGTATGATGGTTTGTTTGTGTATGTGGGTATTATGTTGTTTTAGTTGAGACTGAAATGCAGGCACTGTCTTCTATCGCTTTCATTTTAGCCCTATTCTCTGAGCACTCTGTATTGAAGATAAGACTGTCTCCTGATGACTTCAAAATGTGTCATCTGGAAATATGACTGTAATTTTTCATAGAGGTAGTTTACAGGAAGAGACTGTACCACCATAATTCACTTCAGAGTGTGTACGGTTGGCAAGGGACGTATCTCAGGATGTACAGAGATGCTTATGAAAGACTTGCTATAGTAGAGACCTCTGCTGGCATCAGGAGCCGGAGGCTGGGATGAACATGTATCATTTATAAAGACATGCTCCAGTTGTTTTGTCTTAGGGCAGGGTTGTATTTAAATAAGCAAGGTTCCCATGAGAAGTATGACCTTTACTCATGTTTTTATGAGAGATTTGAAGTGTTCTAAAGTTACTAGTACATGTCACTTTTACTGAAATCTTCCAGCTTCTCATTATTCTAGCTCCCCATCACTTGAGAACATTGTTCTCATCCACACCATCATGCACCACCATTTAACTTACTTACGCGGTGCAAAAACATGCATAATTTCTTTCACACTGGCCATCTTTAGAATCCATCTTTAGAGGAGTGTAGTCTCTAACTCCTTATTTTTTCTCAGGGAAAACTACATGGGATTGTCCCTTTTCTTCTCAGTAAGTGGGGATCAATCACAGAGCGAAGTAAGTTGAACAAGATAGAAGTCCGTAAACCCCAACGCAGTAATTTTTAACTTTGCGAACATTGTGTAGTTGTTCCCAGATATAGAAAATCTTTGGACTCTCATTCTGAAAGTTGAAATTATTTTAAAGACTTAAGGGGAGAGCTTATTCAGAAGTAAGAAATGGTAAAACTATGAATTTGAAATGTAAGTGATCACAAATGACAGATTTTGAATTATCTAGGTTTAGATTATTCAGTATTTATATTGCAGAATGATAATGCATAAAGTTGCCTCCAGGGTAACAGTTTTCTCAAATTAGTAGTATCTGAAATGAGTTGGCATGAGGTTAATAAGATTTTATTTTAATAATGGTAACTTTGCAGAATAGCTGTTGCCTGAATTTTTTCAGGCTTACTCAATTGTGGGTAAGTTAATTTCATTATTCACATGAGAAAATATTGAAGCATTATGTTAACCTTCCTGTAGGCCATAAAAGTATACAGTTGTATCCTTGGGTCTTATTTACGTTTTCTTAGAACACTTAATCATTTTATATGCCTATATGTAAATTCCTACCACTTGATGCTGGATTGTATCACAGACTATCTAGAAGAAGTGAATTCTAATTAACACCCACACTGTTTCCCTGCCCCCGAACTACTTTATACAAAACAGTGATTTTTCATTCAAATACACTTTCACATGCTTGACTGAATATTCTGATATCAGAGACCAAAGGTATAGAGCAGAGTATGGGTTGGATCAGGTCAGATATGATCCTGAACCTGTCCAAATTCCTTAAGCTTTCTAAGCTTTTTCTCTTTGATTGTTAGAGAAAACTACCCCCTTGAGTGAATTGTAAGCATTAATTGATAGAATGTAAATATACTGTTTGTGGCCAGGCATGGTGGCTCATGCCTAATCCCAGCACTTTGGGAGGCCAAGGTGGGTGGATCACCTGAGGTCAGGAGTTAGGTATCAGCCTGGCCTACATGGTGAAACCCCATCTCTACTAAAGGTACAAAGATTAGCTGGGCCTGGTGGTGTGCACCTGTATTCCCAGCTACTGGGGAGTCTCAGGCAGGAGAATCACTTGAACCCAGGATGTGGAGGTTGCAGTGAGCCAAGATTATATCACTGCACTCCAGCCTGAGTGACAGAGTGAGATTCCATCTCAAAAAAGAAAATAAATGAATGAATGAACTATTTGTGGTGTAACAGTTATTTAATTGGCCAGTCCCTTTCTCACCTTTCTTTATATGAAAGATATTTCTTTTTAAAGACAGAAAACTAGATGATACTTACTCTAAATAAGTGTAACCTCCAAGATTTAGTCACTAATTTGGACAGTAATCCAAACTAGTTGGCTAAGACGTCGCCATATGTTCATTTGTAACTTGGCATATTTGGTTTGAAATAGTGAGAATAAAGTATTTGGAAACCCAGCAGGCCTTCTCCAAAGCTTTAGTTCTTTTAGCTGCCTAGAACTAGCACTGCCTTTAAGTGGAAAACCCAGTTTACACGAAACTCTTTTCCTTAAGACATTGCCTTTGAAAGTGGCAGTAATGAAAAGGCAGGCCCAACATCAAAAAGTGAACCATGAAATACATCAAAAGCTTGTGGAATAACTTTCTTGCTCTTGAAAAGTGATGTTACACACAGAAATCTGGGGACCAAGACAAGTGAGTGAGCATAAAATTGGGTGAATGAGTTTTCCTGTGCCCTGTAAGTCCTTGATAGATATTTTAAATAGTTATTTTTTTCCTTTCTTCAGTAATTAACTCATTATTTTTTTCCTCTTGTAATCATCACTTAAATGAGAATAGAAAGTAATTGTAAATGTGCCATTGTTTTGACATCACATCCTGGCATATTTGCTTGATTCACACTTTGTAGTTGTAATCAGAATTCTGTCTCTCAGTAATAAGAAGGAATTGTGGATTTTGCTTTTATCCTTTAAAATAATTGGTAAAAAGTCACTATGTTATAGCAGTGTCTATCGTGATAGATTTCAAGCAAACAGAAAATGAGGTTGGGGAATTGAAGAAAGTTCTTTAGAAATCCCTAAGATCAATGAGAAAGATTTTGTATGATTGTAACTAATGCAGAGGGTACAATAAGTTATTCATTCTGTTAGACATTGTGTTCATTCAGATATTCTCTTCAGCCTGTACCTGCAGCTGTGTGGTCCTTTCCCGTGCCTATGATCTTGAAGTTACGTGGTTGACTCCTTCTGGGCTCTTCTGCTTTTCCTAGAATTTCAACTTTACTTTTTCTTTCTCCTGGATATTACTCCCTAGGAGGCAGTTTTGTGTGGTGATTAAAAGAATGGGCTTTGGAATCAACTTGCCTGGGGTTGAGCCTAGACTCTTTCACTTGCCAGCTATAAAACAGGGGTACAAACTACTTTTTTTTTTTTTTTAAGATGGAGTTTCGCTCTTCTTGCCCAGACTAGAGTGCAATGGCGTGATCTTGGCTCACTGCAACCTCTGCCTCCTGGGTTTAAGCGATTCTCCTGCCTCAACCTCTCGAGTAGCTGGGATTACAGGCATGTGCCACCATGCTCAGCTAATTTTGTATTTTTAGTAGAGACAGGGTTTCACCATGTTGGTCAGGCTGGTCTCAAACTCCTGACCTCAGGTGATCCACCTGCCTCGGCCTCCCAAAGTGCTAGGATTACAGGTGTGACAGATTACTTCTTTAACTCTTAGTTACTTTACCAATAAAATTGGGTTAATAGCCATATCCACTTCATAGGTATTTTTGGTGAAGATTCGGTGAGATAGCATGGGAGAGTGCTTCGTATTAGTATTTTTCTTAGTTTTCTCATTGGGTTGATGATGGCAGAGTGTCTATAATACAAATTCTGATTAGCCTGGACGGTTTAGATATCACAAAATCAACTGAGTGTGTGTTTGCAGTGCATCCCTGTGGTTCTCAGGTATTCAGTTTCAATTCAGGATATATGAATCTTTCCAGATTTTCTTATCTCGATCTCTGCCATCTTTGGTGTTGGACTGTGACATTCATCTTTCCTTCTTTCTCTATTTCTCTTCTAGACACTGTTGAAGAAAAAAAAATATTCTGGCACTTGTTAAAATGGTCTGGAAGACTTTACTGAGGACTACTGTAATAGGGGTATTACAATAGAGGAGAGAGATCAGGCTAGACTTTGAATACAGCCAGGACAAGTGGAATTTATAGCTAATGAGCAAGGGTGGGGGTGAGGGGAGGTCAGTGGATGGAAAATGACTAAGAGGAGTTATCAGAGTAGGGGGATTCTGGCTACGCTCACCTAACAGGATTCTTGCTGAAGGCGGCAAGATATGATCAGATATCAAGGACTGGGGTCGGAGTGGGATATGACTTAGTAGGATTCTTTGCTAAGACTGGGCTGGCCAGCCAAAGACAGGACTTACCTGAGGCCTTGTCAGAAAAGAGGGCTCATAGGAACCAGACTGAAGTTTGATCAAGAAGAGACTCTGTCAACACACATCAAGGCCCTGTCTTCAACCAAAAATACATGCCTGCATGACGCCGTAACCTTAGTAGCTTGCTTCTGCATGCTTAGGAATTGTACCTCTGAGATTACAGATGTAATTTACAAGATAACTTTTAACATTTTGTGGAGAATGGCCATTTTGTATTAATTATGTTATTAATTTTGACATTAAATTACATTGATTTGATTGGTTACCAATTATAAAGCACTTTCCCATACATTATTTTATTTATTCCTCACCCCAAACCTAAGTAGGCATTTCCTCATCTTACAGGAGAAAATTAAACCTTAGAGAGGTTAAATGACTTACCTAACAACATATTAAAGTAAACAACAGAAGCTGAGTTTTGAATCTGATCCTAAAGCTACTTCTAAGTGTTTTTAAAGATATCTTTGCTAGGGTGCAGTGGCTCACGCTTGTAGTCCCAGCACTTTGGGAGGCCAAGGTGGGTATGTTGTTTGAGTGCAGGAGTTTGTGACCAGCCTGGGCAATATGATGAAACCCTGTCTGTACAAAAAATACAAAAAAATTTTAGCCGGGCCTTGTGGGTTGTGCCTGTAGTCCCACTGCTTGGGGGCGCTGAGGCGGGAGATGGCTTGAGCCTGGGAAGTTGAGGCTGCAGTGAGCTGAGATTGTGCCACTGCACTCCAACCTGGGTGACATAGCAAGACCCCATTTCCAAAAAGCAAAAAACCTCAGACAATATCTTTAGGGATAAATAGCTTTTAAAAAAGTTCTTCCGTAAGAAATTCTGTGTTTGTAAAAGAATAAAGAAGGAAATTTTTAAAAACTGGATGCAGATCAAGTCTTTTGACTCCAAATATTGTACATCTTTTAAACTATAAAATTGTTACATGAACTTGAGTGTAAAGTTTTAATATATTTTCTTTAGAGAGAGAACATATACGTGGTATGCACATGCATATGCAAATATGCACACATACGTCCTTACACACTGCCCACATTTGACTCAGTGATACTTGCAAAGGCCATTCTTTAGTGACATTTGGCAACTTCCTTTGTCATCCCTCTCTTTCCTAAGGCCACTATTAAATGACAAGATCATCATCTTTTCGCTTGGTAAAGAAGTACATACTGCTAGCATCCAGGAAGTGTTTTTTAGAAAGCGGCTTATCAGAACTGTGTACAACAATGACCTTTTCTCCGAAGGTCAGTGCAACATCATAATGTTAGATTGAAAAGAGACATCAAAAGTAGACAAAGGGAGAGACACTGTGTGCTCTTTGAAGGGAACCCTGCCACACAATAAGGCAGCAGCCTGGCTGTGATGCCGGGAACGTTTCTCTAGGCTTTCTCTCTGTCAGTGCACCATTGCCCAGCAGGGGGCAGGACAATTTCTTTCTTCATGAGAAGCCTCCAGCTGAAGGATCTTTACATTTATTTCAGAGTCTCTGTGTTAGAGTAAGGGCAGAAATGGGATTGAAACTTTTCTCATCTTTTGAATGCAGGACTAGGTCTACCATTTTCATCAGCTGTTTCTCTTAAATAATTATAGCTTATATTCACCAAGCTCTTGCCCGGTGCCAGGCACATGTGCACACAATAAACACATTAGCTGGGTAAACCCTCATAACAAATTTCTGAAACTGTTTTTAATCCCCATTTTAAAGATGAGGAAACAGGTTCAGAGAGGTTGAATCACTTGCCTGGTGCATCTTAAAACAAGGAAGTTTTCAAGTCTCTTTGGTAACTTATTTTAATGTCTCATGAGGCCTCCCATTGTAGTATTCTTTCTTTTCCCTCAAAAATTTCAAGTAGTACTATATATTTCTTATGTTGATTGAGAACAGTTAATATGTAAGAGCCCTTCCTTCAGGGTCTACTTCATTTCCCTGGGTGGCTTTCACCTTTCAGTGTATGTAAAATACCTTGCGGGGGAACTTGTGAAAAATACACATGCCTGAAACCCAGGATTCTAATGTTATAGATCTGGGATTGGACTCCAAAGTAAGCATTTTTCCTCAAGTCGGGGAAATACAAGCTGTTCCTTGACTACATATGGAGAACTTCTGATTTACACAGCAAAATTTGACTTCTCATAATTCTGATTCCCATCATCGCTAATTACATTGCGTATGTTTCTAAAATACGTATGAACCGGTATTTGTTAAACAAATCAAATCACTATGTAGAGGAACTATATTGTGAGGTCTTTTATAAACTTTATGAACTCATTTTACTGTTCATCTATCTTGTTGATTTGATTGTAATGCTAGATTTTGTCTTAGAGGGAGATGCATTTCTACTGGAGAAGCAACATTGAAGATCACTTTCTCAATTCTGTATTTGTACATCCCTGGTACTTGTTCGCTTTTTAAAAAAGCCCATTTTCCCAGCCTCCTTATCACATATGTAACTCCTTTCAGGTTCTTCAGATTTCTGTGCGTGCCCTCCATCAGCACAGTGACCAGAATTACAGGGTGTTTGCTTTGGAGTCCCTATTATTTTGCCAGTTGTGGGACCATCTTGTTTTGGTGTTCGCCAGTGGATTTTGGCCTTTGGGTTTTAATTTGCAGCATGTGTCTCAGCCTCATCACCCACAGGAACCCCTTTCTGCTCTGCCTGGCCTTAACCAGAGCCTTGGCCACCAGGAGTGTGCGTTTTCCTCATTTGCTTTGCTGCAGCCTCCCTTACCCCATTTCTCATTGCACCATCATTTTGAGTTTAAATGCTTCCTCCTGTGTTATGGAGTAGGTGGAAACAGTATGCTCTGTATCATCTGGATCTTGCTTGAGAAGGCCAAACAAAACCTCCTCTTAAAAATAAAGATCCCAGAACATATCTTGAGGCCTCCCCTTTTGTTTGCTTGGTCAGCATTTGATTCAGTAGTATCATTTCTACTTGCTATAATCCTCAGCCTTACTTGAATAATGAATGACTGGCCCACACCACAGTTGATTTTTTTTTACACAGACTGGACCTAGTTATTTTTATATATATATATATATTTTATTTTCATAGGTTTTTGGGGAACAGGTGGTATGTGGTTACATGAGTAAGTTCTTTAGTGGTGATTTATGAGATTTTGGTGCACCCATCACCTGAGCAGGGTACGCTGGATCCAATTTGTAGTCTTCTACCCTTCACCTCCTTGCCACCCTTTCTCTTTGAGTCTCCAAAGTCCATTGTATCATTCTTATGCCTTTGCATCCTTGTAGCTTAGCTCCCACTTATGAGTGAGAACATACGATGTTTGGTTTTCCATTCCTGAGTTACTTCACTTAGAATAATAGTCTCCCATCTCATCCAGGTTGCCACAGAACAGTTTTGCAACTGATTTTGGTTATTATTTACATAGAATCACATCACCTACATCTTACTTATTTGACAGATGCTCAGTTATAAGGATAGCTATGGTAACAGTAACTACAGCTCTTATGAATTGCATTAGGCATTTTCAGACATTGGGTATTCTCTCATTTAAACTTCACCATCACCATCTCTGAGGTTTGCTGGCTACCACTGAGTGCCTTGCATCTGAACGTGATGAAGTCTTGGGAGCCCATCAACTCTCCCACTGTAGAGAATTGGCTGGCTGTGCCATGTTCCTCTTATTCCTCCCATACTTCTGTTTACAGTCATGGCTGGGCTCTGTCAGTGTTAGCACATCTGCTGTCTAGCCCCACTGCCCCTGGCCTGCTTGAGGACACCATCTGGACCACCATCACCACCCTATTACTCTCCTGCCTCCAGTTTTGTTCCCCTTCCCAGGGCTAATTTGGGATCCTCTGTTGTTCCCGCTCTTCAGTTCCTATTGTTTCTCCGGTCTTAACTGTTGTATACCCCACTGTCTACTAACCTGGCCAAATGTTAATCACCCACTGGGCCTCGATTTTGACAGTAACTCCTCCAGAAGGTCATGTTTCTCATGTCCTTCTTCTTGGGGGCCCATAGCATCCTTTCTTTAACTCTCTCATTACATGTGTCAAGGTCTATAATTGTGGCCTGTTTTTTTTAATATATTCCTAAACTTGATCACCAGGTCCTTGACATCAGATGTGACACACAGTAGGTGTTTAATGAGTATCAGTTGAAACATTGGAAGGACAAGAGAACCTAGCCTGCCCCACACTGTGTTGCAGTACAAAGCAGCAGCTACACATTCTTATCCTGTGTCTGAAAAGATACATAATTTTCTTTCTATTCTAGACTCTCTGAGGGTTTCTGCTCAGTTTTAGAAAATCCTAACTCAGAGCAGAGCCAGAAGATCTAAAGGCCCATATCTTACCCCCCTCGGCTTTGCATTAGTCATCCCCAAAAGATTTGAACTTGAGAATCAGAATGTTCCTGTGGCTCACAGTTTTAGTGTTCTACTTGACACGCAAGAAAGTAATGTCAGTGAGCATGGGATCAGCTTAATGTCACTGTTCTCAGCAACTCTTTGAGGGCAGTTTTTCTGTTAGCTAATAGATATTAAAACAACGACAACAACCACACCTTAATTCCTTTAGGAGTAAGATAAGTGCAAACCTGAAAAGTCTTCATGTCTAAATTTGGCTACTAAGGAGCACCTGGGCCTATGCTTGGAGCCTGACTGCCTCGGAGACTCTTAGGTTTTCTTTGTCCTTCTGAGCTATCATCAGTTTAGGAGAGAGGAGGAAAACTGTTTCTGGCAGGAATGCTGTGAAGCATTATCTTTTCAAAAACTGCCTTTTGAGTCACATCCTGGTCCTAATTGTCGGCACCCTGAGTCTTGGTTTCCCAGCATCTGGCTCACTGGCTTCTCTACCCACCACTCCCGCCTCACCCACTGGCTTCTCTTCTGCCTTTCTGTAGGCCAGTAGTTCTCAAACCTTTTGGTCTTGAAATTCTTTTAGACTCCTTTTTCCCCCTTAAGCAGAGTTTAGTTTTTAGAGCAGCTTTAGGTTTAGCAGGAAGATGGCATAGAAAGTAGAGAGAGTTTCCATGGATGCTTTCTCCTCTTCCCCCGCAGTTTCTCATCTTAACATCTTGCATTATTGTGGGACGTTTGTTACCCCTGATGAATCTATATCAACACATCACTTAATTGAAGTCTGCAGTTTACCCCTCTGTACTCTTAAATATATTTGAGGACACCAAAGAGGTTTTATTCCCTGCGTATTTACCTTTTTAGAAATGGAAACTGATAAATTACAAATGTATATTAATTCATTTAAAAAATCACAATAATATACTTATTATGTACTAATATAAGTAACATTTTTGAAAGAAACAGTTTCTAGAGCTAAGTACTTAGTGAGAAGAGTGGAATTTTGTTAGGTTTTTGGCCGTCTCTGGGCAGTCTGGTTTAATGTAGGGCAGCTGGGTTCTCACTGCTGCTTCTGCCTTCAGGCCTGTAGCCTCGGGAAAACACAACTGTAAGAAGATGAGAGTGAAAAGGGCATGTACATTTTTGCATTATTAAGAAGTGGTTTTGAGCTCATGTATCCCCTGAGAGGGTCTTAAGAATCCTCAGGCGGGGGGGGGGGGGGTCCCTTGAACACAGTTTGGAAACCACTTTCATACACCTAAATGACACTTTCCTTTAACTCCTATTCATCCCTTAGGTGATTGAGACAGGGTCTTGTTTTGTTGCTCAGGCTGGCTTTGACTTCCTGGCCTCTCACGTTCCTCCTGCTTCAGCCTCCTGAGTAGCTGGGATGTCAGGCATGAGCTACCATGCCTGTCTTAGATCTCAATTTAAATGTGCCTTTTCAAGGCAGCTTTCATTAGCCCAGACTAGATTGCCCTGCTTGACTCTCCCATTACATGTGCTTATACTAAAATGTCTGTATTTGCTACTAGACTGTAAGTTCCCCAAGGCCAGAGATGGGGCAGTGTTTGCTGCTGTATTACATATTCCTAGCACAGAGAAATGCTCTGAATATACTTACTGAGTCAGTGATTGACTAGGGAGAGGAAGTCCAAACTAATATAATTATTTTCTGGATATTCATCAGTGAAGAGGGAAGAGGCTTGAATATAGTTTATTTCTATATTATATTAGTCCTTGATGGCTAGAATCATGCTTTTCCTGTCCGTGTCATCAGCAAGCATAGTTTGTGCTCACTAGATGTGCTGAGTGAATGGATAGGTACCTAACAAGTCAGTGGGTGAATTCAGGGGTTGTATGAGATTTTAAGTGGGATTTGAGTGTCCATTTGATTATGTGATTGTTATGTCCCAGAAATAACTAATTATGCTGTCAATAATATCAATTCTGAGTTAGGTTTGATACAGCGACTCCATATACTTACACATCAGGAGCATTTATTATCATCCTATATAGGAACATTTACATCAAAATAGTCTTGAATCAGGGAAAAATATGCACTGAATTAAGAATTCAGGGCTGAACATGGTGGCTCACGGCTGGCCGAGGCAAGCGGATCATGAGATCAGGAGTTTGAGACCAGCCTGGCCAACATAGTGAAAATCCATCTCTACTAAAAATACAAAAATCAGCCAGCATGGTGGTGGGCGCCTGTAGTCCCAGCTACTTGGGAGGCTGAGGCAGGAGAATTGCTTGAACCACGAAGACAGAGGTTGCAGTGAGCTGAGACTGCGCCAGTGCACTCCAGCCTGGGTGACAGAGCGAGACTCCATCTCAAAAAATAGAAAGAATTCAGTATCCTGCCAGGTACAGTGGCTCAAAACTGTAATTCCAACACTTTGGGAAGCCGAGGTGGGTGGATCAATTTAGACCAGGTGTTTAAGACCAGCCTGGGCAACATGGCAAATCCCTGTCTCTACAAAAAATATAAAAAATTAGCCGGGCATGGTAGTGCACACGTGTAATCCCACGTACTGGGAGGCTAAGGTGGGAAGATTGCTTGAGCCTGGGAGGCCGAGGTTGCACTGAGCCAGGATTGTGCCTCTATCCTGGGCAACAGAGCAAGGCTCTACCTCAAAAAAAAAAAAAAAAAGAATTAAATATCCACTTGCCATAGACAGCCTGCCATGAGAAAAAGAAATAATTGATTAAACATGTGGCTTAAACTACTAAGAAAGACATAAAATTTGCCTATTGAATTTTAATATGTGTTATGTGTTTATGTTTTTCAGGTAAGGAATTACATTTGGTTCTGCCTGGTTTCCTAAGGGGCTTGACAGATGCTGTCTTCCTGTGTTCATTTGTAACGTGCCAACTCCTGCAAAATATGCTTGCCTGCGAAATTAGGGCTTCCAATTGTAAGTAATATGCTCTGTATTTTTGTCAGTGCATTGGATCTGTGGTAAGAGCTGTGCAAGATGATCTGGGTTATATCTCACATGTTGTCTGCTAGGCTGATTTCAGAGGTGCGGTCTGACTTACTGACCATTAATCCTGGACACCACTCTCCATGCCATTCTGGGGGCACTGCTGTCGTCTGCCCTGTGCCCCTTTGCCTGTCTCATTCCTCCTGCTTAAGATAGCTTCTCTTTCCTGTTTCTGTTTCTCTGTATCTTGCTCATTATTTGAGATACAAAGCCTTCGGGTTTCCTGTATATAACATTTCCATTGTAAAAAATAATTTAATATGTGAAAATAATTTTCCAAAAAATCACTTGTGGATCAACCTTGAAAATATTATGCTAAGTGAAATATGCCAGAGGCAGAAGGACCAACATTGTATGACTCTACTTGTATGAAAGATCTGGAATGGGCAAATTCAGAGAGACAGAATGAAGACTAGAGGTTGCCAAAGGGCTGGAGGGAGGGACCAAATTGGGAATTTATTGCCTAATAGTTAAAGAATTTCTCTTCAATATGACGAAAAAGAAAGATAGTAGTGATAATTGTACAACGTTGTAAATGAAATTAATGCCACTGGATTACACACTTAAGAATGGTTAAGATGGCAAATTTTGTTTTACATATGTTAATGTAATTTTTAAATAGGAAAAAAAATTAATCGTTTGTCCATAATCCCACCCCTCTGAGATTTCACTGTTAACACTTTGGCACCTTTTTCTTACCCCCCTTTTTCTTAAACAAAACAAAACAAAACAAGAAAACAAGAATGTTTCCTGATAGTCTTTCTTATCACTGAAGTTTGGATCCTATAGTATAATACTAGTATAATACAGTCTATATCTCACTTTCTTTAATTCAGTCTTCTTTCTTAAGCATGTTTCCATGAGATTGGAACCTTTGCATCAGCCTGGTAAGCTGCTTAAGATTTCATTATAACCAGACTCATTCCTTTAAAACAGAGCCGTCATAGTCTTTCTTGGCCTATTCTTGTTATGCTGACTTCCCCACTTCGTTTATTCAGCAGGCATTTACTGAGCATGTACTATGTGCCAGTTATATTTTTGGGGCCTCAGAGGGAGGTAGAAGCAAGTATTGGGGTTCAGACTCTGGTGTCACATCATCTAACCTATGGAAACCAGTTCTATGTGACATATTTTGAGAGACACTGGATGATCTACAGATTCTATACCATTCTTCTGGTCCTAAAATTCCCTGATACAGGGCATTTAGTTCTGATACTGAAAACTAGCTAAAAGAAACCTGGCCGTCAACAAACTGTTAGAAGCATTTTTTAAAAGTTAGCTGTCATTCTTTGTCTCTGTTAGGGAGATATCCAGTTTTTAGCCTTTCAAAACCTGATGTGTAATGTAATGAACAGTTTGAAACTGTTGTTACCAACAACAAAACACAACACCCAAGTGCATCATCCCTTTAATAGAAGTCTGATGAAGGAATGTCAGGTCCCACTTTTTTTTTTTTTTAAGTAGTAGAACAACAAAGCCCATACACAATAATAGTGTCTTAGTGAATATGTATTATTCTTATGTGTAAATTAATTTTCCCCAGACTTTATTTTATTATATTAAAATGTGTTCCACTCAAGACTTGAGAACCAACACAAAAAATGAATATGTATTAAATATACCCTAGATACAGAAAACAATAATAACTTTAACAAAAGCCTTAGTGCCACGAATAGACTTTTCTTTTAGACTTTTTTTTTTTTTTTTTTGAGACGGAGTCTTGCTCTGTCACCCAGGCTGGAGTGCAGTGGCACAATCTTGGCTCACTGCAACCTCCGCTTCCCGGGTTCAAGTGATTTTCCTTTCTTAGCCTCCCGAGTAGCTGGGATTACAGGCCCGCACCACCATGCCCGGATAATTTTTGTATTTTTATTAGAGACGGGGTTTCACCATGTTGGCCAGGCTGGTCTCGAACTCCTGACCTCAAGTGATCTGCCCGCCTCGGACTCCCAAAGTGCTGGGATTACAGGCATGAGCGACCGTGCCCAACCTAGATATTTTAAATACTGACAGAGATGAAGACTGCTTCAGAGATATTTTTCTTGTGTTATTTAGAAGGAAAATGGTGAAATACGAAGAACTGGGTGGACAAACACTTAGCAATCTTCTAGACTGTGTCCTCATTTTATAGTACAAGGCACATAGCAAAAGCTTGATATAAAGTTGAGCAAATGAATGGATTTTGAAAAGACAGAACTTTTAACATTAGGATATGAATATTATCACCATGGGAATAAAGGTATATTATGTGATCTCAGTTATTTAAGATGTGATCTCCAGAGTGATAATAATGAGATGATGTGGTATGAATCATGTTTATATGCCTAGATGTATTTAGCATCCAGGAAAATGTGCAGATATCTTTGTAGAGAGAAGCATGTAGGGTCTTTTTCTTTTTTTAAGCACTTGATAGAGTGAAGTTTATTTTACCCTGCCTCCCATTTACTCCTTTCTTCAAAAGCTAATTTTCATGTCTGTTTTCAGACTTTTATGTGGACAGATGTTTCCGAGTTTGTTTACAAACATTTCCCATACATATTGTTGATCAGCAGGTTTCTTCAATTAACAGCATCTTCTTAAGCCTGTTTCCTACATTCTGATTGACTGTATGACAAATGCTGTAGGTTTTCACAGATGCAGGGAAAGAGAAGGTTACCAGCTCAGCAGAATCCTGTGGAAGTCAGATAATGAGTCTTAGGACAATTCTCATGAAATGGAATTCAGTAAAAGGTTGAGAGCACAGAAAGTAGTATGGTTGTGGGTCACATCTTGAATAAAGTCTCCTGTTGTGCATGTACCACACCAGGTACCGGGCAACACACAGACACATTCACTCACACACTATCTCCTTTAATCCTCTGAAGAATTCTGGGAAAAGCAACTGGGGTCTTTATTTCAGGGATGAGGACAGAGAGGCTCAGAGACCACAGAGCTTGGCCCAAATCCCACATGACGCATTCACGGTGGAGCCCCAGGTCACATTCTGATGTGTCTGGCTCTGAAGCCCTTACTTGCTCTACATAAAAAATGATTCATTAAAATGAGAAGCATGCTCTGGGCATACCGGATTTGCATAATGGGGAAAATGATGCATACATCGTCTGAAAACATGGGCATAGGGATTCTAAGGATTTTCTCTTAAAATTAATGAAATAATGATGTAAAATATTTGGCAGGGTACTTGATGCACTGAACATGCTCCAAAGCAAGGCCTGCTGTTGCTATTGTTTTTGTTACTGATTTCCACAACAGGAACCTTTGAAGAACAACTTTTGTTCTTCTTGGACTTGATACAGTGTAGAATTCTAAGTATTTTGGTATAAGTATATTTAAATGTCATGTCCCCATGTGAGTGAGCAAGGGCATTGAAAGCCATGTAGCATTCATTTTCTACAGTGCATTCCAGTGGATTCCAAACATCCTATTTTGTCAAGGTGGTACCTCCTCTATGCTGTCCTCATTAGGCTATACCTAGTTCAGAGCATAGCACTTACTAGATATTTGTTGAATGAATGGGTGATTAAAGTAGGTCGTGGGCACTAACTGGCTGCAGCTTGGATTGGATCTCTATGTCTGTAGATTTTCTGGAGTGTGAATCTCCTTGTTGAAAGCTTTCTGCTGATGTGTAATGAATTTTATTCACATATGAAACACGTCCTTTGATTTCTATGATATGGTGTGATCCTAGGGTATACTTCTCAGCATAAGCCGTTATCTTAGGCCAGTAAAGAAGCATGATTTAAAATGAGTCTTCTCAACGTGACTTCTTTAAAAATCCACAAATTGTAGCTCAAGGAAGATAGAATTACTTTGTATTAGCTTTTTAAGTTCTTTTGTAAATTTTAAAGATTGACACAACTGAAGAAGCCAACAAGAACTTCTTATTTTACTAAATGTGCTCATCAAATGTAGCTTAATAAATAAAGCAATGACAGCAACCTCTTTTATTTTGAAGCAACTGCAGATTCCACAGTTGATCAGGTTCTGTCTGGTCGTAACCATAGTCTTTGATGTTGTTTGCATTGTTATAGTAGGAGCTTCAAAATGTGCATTTCCGAAGCAGCCCAAATGGCATTAAACTCTTCTCACTATTCCCCCAAAGCTGCCGTTAACCCTGCAATTGACTCTTTAACCGTTTCAGAAAAAGGAAGGGTCCCACGTCTCTCACTTTGAATCAAAAGCTAGAGATGATTAAGCTTAAGAAGAAGGCATGTGGAAAGCTGAGAGCGGCTGAAAGCTAGGCTTCTTGCACCCAACAGCCAAGTTGTGAATGCAAAGGAAGAGTTATCATGGGAAATTAAAAGGGCTACTCCAGTGAATACGGGAATGGCAAGAAAGTGCAACATCCTTATTGCCAATGTGGAGAAGTTGGTTTGGGTAGAAGATCAAACCAGCCACAACATTTCCTTAAACTACACCCTGATCCAGAGCAAGGCCCCAACTCCCTAGTTGTGTGAATGAAGACGGAGAGGTGAGGAATCTGCAGAAGGAAAGTCTGAAGCTAGCATATGAGTTGATTCATGAGGTTTAAGGAAAGAAGCTGTTTTTATAATAAACATGCAAGTTGCAGCAGCAAGTACTATTGTAGAAGCTGCAGCAAAGTATCTAGGAGATCAAGCTAAGATGATTGATGAATGTGGCTATACTAAACAACAGATTTTCATTGTAGATGAAACAGCCTTCTATTGGAAGAATATGTTGTCCAGGACTTTCCTAGCTGAGAGAAGTCAATGCCTGGCTTCAAAACTTCAAAGGACAGACTCAGTCTCTTGTTAGGGGCTAATGTAGCTGGTGACTTTAAATTGAAGCCAATGCTCATTGACTCTTCTGAAAATCCTAAGACCTTAAAGAAGATGGTATATCTATTCTGCCTATGCTCTATGTATGGAACAACAAAGCCTAAATGATAGCACAACTTCTTACAGCATGGTTTACTGAATATTTTAAGCCCTTGTTGAGACCTACTTCCTCAGGAAAAAAGTATTGTTAATACTGCTCATTGACAAGGCACCTGGTCACTCAAGAGCTCTGATGGAGATATACGAGGAGATGAATGTTGTTTTCATGCCTGTTAACACAGCATTCATTCTGTAGCCCATGGATCAAGGAGTCACTTAAACTTTCGAGTCCTGTTATTTAAGAAATACATTTTGTAAGACTATAGCTGCCGAAGATACTGATTCCTCTATTGATCTGGTCAAAGTAAACCGAAAATCTTCTGGAAACAATTTACTTTTCTAGAGGTCATTAAGAACACTTGTGGCTGGGTATGATGGCTCACACTTATAATCCCAGTGCTTTGGGAGGCTAAGGTGGGAGGATCACTGTGGTCAGGAGTTTTGAGTATAGCCTGGGCAATACAGTGAGACCTCATCTTCACAAAAAAATTTAAAAAAAAATTAGCTGGAGTTGGTGGCCCATGCCTATAGTCCTAACAACTCAGGAGGCTGAGGCGGGAGGGTGGCAGAAGCCTATGAGTTTGAGGTTGGAGTGAGCTGTGATGGCACCATAGCACTCCAGCCTAGGCCACAGAGCATGATCCTACCTCTAACAACAACAACAAAATTGTGATTCATGGGAGAAAGTCAGAATATCTACATGAATAGGAGTTTGGAAGAAGTTGATTCCACCCTCAGGGATGACTTTTAGGGGTTCAGGACTTCAGTGGATTAAGTCTTAGCAAATGCGGTGGGAATAGCAAGATAACTAGAATTAGAATTGGATTCTGAAGAAGTGACTGAATTGCTTCAATCTCATGATCAAACTTGATTAGAAGTTGCCATTATGGATGAGCAAGAAAGTGCCATCTTGAGATAAAGTCTACTGCTGGTCAAGATGCTGTGAACATTTTTGAAATGACAACAAAGAATTTAGATTATCATATAAACTGAGTTGATAAAACAGCGGCAGGTTTTGAGAGGGTTGACTCAAATTTTCAAAGAAGTTCTGTGGGTAAAATGGTATGAAACAGCATCACATGCTACAGAGAAATATTCCCTTCCTGAAAGGAGGAGTTAATCAATGCGGCAAACTTTAGCATTATCTTATTTTAAGGAATTGCCACAGCCACCCCAACCTACGGTGACCCCCCCCTTAATCAGTCAGGAGCCGTCAACATCAAGGCAAGACCCTTCACGAGCACAACGACAATGACTCACTGTAGTCTCAGATGATTGTTAGCAATTTTTAGTGATAAAGTTTGTTTTTTTTTTTTTTTTTTTGAGACGGAGTCTCCCTCTATCCCCAAGCTGGAATGCAGTGGCGCAATCTCGGCTCACTGCAACCTCCACCTCCTGGGTTCAAGCGATTCTTCCGCCTCAGCCTCCCAAGTAGCTGGGACCACAGGCACATGCCACCATGCCCGGCTATTTTTTGTATTTTTAGTAGAGCCGGGGTTTCACCATGTTGGCCAGGATGGTCTTGATCTCTT